>JAHZUS010000040.1:0-100000 GCA_020496755.1 Channa maculata | reverse complement strand
GACCTGACGTAGGGTCTGATCCCAGTGATCCTGAACAAGATAAGCACTTACAGATATTGGATAATTGGGTGGTTTATACGGGGAGTTAATGGAGAGCTAATGCACGAAAACCCTAACCCTTGTTAGTTCAAGTCAGTCCTCTCACTGCACCGTTTAGAAAGAGCTGGAGGCTTTGTAGGGACTTACTGGGAGTTAGAAGTAACAAGTGCGTGGACTTGTTATTTTTAGCATCAGTTTGAGACACGATGCTCCTAATTTACAGAGGTAGCAAATTTTCTGTCATTTATATTTGTATTTATTTATTTTTTTGAGTTTGCTATTTTAGTCCATTGTTAATAGTGTTTTGTGCTTTTGGTGAAATAGAGGTTTGGTCTGTTTCCGCTTAGTAATCAATGTCACACATCACCCAGATTTGATAAGTTTTATCAAGGGGCCGGTTTCAGCTGTGGCCACTCAGCACCATATTAAAGGCAACTTTTGGATGGAAGCATCAGTGGAAGCACCCGCCCCTGTGTTTTAGTGCTCCTAGTGTAAAGACTGACTTCTGTAAAGACCAGAGGGTCTACTTGTGCGAGTCCACCAAGCAAGAGACCTTAGGGCAGCTTAGTTTTTTCTTCTTGTACTTCCTCTATTTTATTTTCTTTGCTTCACATTCTACTTTTCATCCAGAAAATATATTTTCAGCAGATCCCTGTTCTCCTCTGCGAATGCAGGACATGTCACTTTCACAGAAGACAATGTCTTTCCCACCTGCGCACCCAGACCCAGACCACTTTTTCATCCACCTCTTTTTCTCTTGCTCTGTGGACATTCCAGTCTGCAGTTAACAAGGCTGACTTCATTCCAGCTTTTGCTTAATAGTCAGCTGTTCAGAAACCTGGATCACCCCATAGAACACGACCCCCCCAGCTCTCCACCAGTTTGACCTTTTTCATACTCTTTGACCATCAGGTCAGAGAGGTGGGGCTGGACTTTTCATCACGGTTTTCAACTCACAGTCCAGAAGTTCAACGAACAACCTAATTCACAATTCAAAGTCCATAATCCAACATCCTGAATCCAAATCCACTATACAAATCCAGCGATTTAATAACAGAAATGACTTGCAGGTTAAAATGGCTGGAGGGTTCAGGTTGGTTAAGTTCAGAAAATCTGAGAAGGCAGGAAAATACAGGTAGGCAGCAGGAAAGGCAGAGGCAGATCAGGGTAGTCAGGTAGGCTGGCAGGGTCAATAATCAGGAGCTTCATCCTAGGAAATAAACAGGCTGAAGAGTCACTTTGCATGTACAACAGGAGACAATCGGGGGAAAGCTGAGGGAGAGCAGGGTTAATATAGACCAGGTGAAATTCGTTAGCAAACTTTAGCCAAAGACGAAGTGAGAGCTAATGAGATGCTCCTGTCTGCACTTTGTGACCTGAGCATCTCTGGAACAGCTCTGGCTTGGTTTTGATCTTACTTATCTGCGTGAACCTTCAAGGTTTTTCGGCAGGTGCAAGTTTCTAACTCTCACTGCCTGGCCACTGGTGTGCCACAGGGATCAGTTCTTGGTCCTCTTCTTTTCCCTATATTCTATTACATTCCCGGGTTCTATATTCCTATCATTGCTACGCTGATAACACACAGATTTCTGTCCTTCCACCAGATGACTCCACTATCACCCATCATGCATTTCTGCCTGTCTGTCTGCCTGTCTGTCTGCTTGGATCAGAAAAAGACATCTTCAACTCAGCCTCTCCAAGACAGATGTTTTAGTTTTGGTCAGACTTTTAATACAACACAACTTTAGCATCAACTCATTTTCTTCAGCGATTACTGACTAAATGTAAAAATGAACATAGACAACATACTTCAGTTGTTTTACACTATGTTTACAGACATTTCCATTTTTATAAGCAGTTAATGATCTGTCCTCACATTCCAATCATACATATTATGTCTTTCTAAGGGTTTCTTTGAGACACATGTTGAAAAATCAACTATAAAATTAGCCAGACACACAGTGACTGCAAAACATAATGGTCAGCAAAATACTCTCCAAAGCTCCATATTTGTTTTGATTTGGTCTAAAGATAAATCTGCAAAGAAATGACTTCTGAAATTTTATTTCCAAAGGCCTTAAAGAACAAATATCCTAATGGTGCTGTTTTTTACTTCATCTTTTCCTCAGTGCCCTAATTATGCTGTAGTCACTAGAGACCCTCGTTCAGCAACAGGCAGTATTTTTTTTACAGCAAGATGAAGATGCAAATGAAGAGGATGATGTGTACTGTGAAGGAGGAGGTTTTGAAGAGAGAAACTGTAATACAACAGAATTTAGTTCACAAAGCTCAGAGTGTTCAGCAGCTTCTCCTCTGGTGATGGAGGAAGCTGAACTCTGTTTTCCACAGCTCCTCAACACTTCCTGCAAGAAACACACTCGTCCTCACTCTGAGTCGATGCTCATTTACATTCTGCTGTCCTTCATCTCTCTGCTCACTGTGGTTCTTAACCTGCTGGTCATCATCTCCATCTCCCATTTCAGGCACAGAGAATTATTTTATAGCTTTAATATGTTGCTGTCGTAGTAGGATACATTGAATTAGGTGACATCTGACTAATATTTGTGATCTGATGAGACGTACAGGAATCATTTTGTTCAAAATAAATGTTTATTGGTAATAATGTTTTTGCTGTTAATAATATTCACAGTGACGATATTCTCTCCCTTCAGGCAGCTCCACACTCCCACCAACCTCATCATCCTCTCTCTGGCTGTCTCAGACTTCCTTGTGGGCCTCTTTGTGATGCCGTTTCACATCTTAATAATAGAACCCTGCTGGTTGCTCGGTGACATGATGTGTAATCTATATTTTTTTTTGTCCTTTATCACTGTCTGTGCCTCCTTAGTAACCATGGTGCTGATATCAGTCGACCGTTATGTTGCTATCTGTGAACCTCTATATTATCCCACCACAATTTCTCAAAAGAGAGTTAAACTCTATGTTGTCCTGTGTTGGATTTACTCATTTTTCTACAG
The DNA here is from genome assembly GCA_020496755.1 of Channa maculata. Taxonomy (NCBI): domain Eukaryota; kingdom Metazoa; phylum Chordata; class Actinopteri; order Anabantiformes; family Channidae; genus Channa; species Channa maculata. The sequence continues at coordinate 96,983 of JAHZUS010000040.1, read as the reverse complement.
TTTTATTTTTTTATCTTCTAATCTGAAACAACCAGGCAGGTATAACTCCTGCTATGGAGAATGTGTGATTAACATCATAGTAGCTCTTGACCTTGTGTTAAGCTTCATCCTTCCCATTTCCACCATCATCATTCTGTATGTGAGAGTGTTTGTGGTGGCTGTGTCTCAGGCTCGTGCCATGCGCTCCCACATTACAGCTGTCAAACTGCAGAGATCAGTGACTGTAACTGTGAAGAAATCAGAGCTGAAAGCAGCCAGGACTCTTGGAGTTGTTGTTGCTGTGTATATTATGTGTTACTGTCCATTATATTGTTTGTCTCTCTCTCGCTCTAACCCCAGGATCAGTTCTTCAACTAAAGTCTTTCTTGTTTTTCTGGTATTGTCTAACTCCTGTGTAAATCCTGTGATCTACACCTTCTTTTACCCCTGGTTTAGAAAATCTATTAAACTCATCGTAACACTTGAGATACTGAGGCCTCAGTCCTGTGACACCAACATATGAAAGAAAATACAGAGTAAATGAAAACAGTCAAATGATATTTTCTGTGAACATGTGACTGTTGTCTTTCTTAGTCAGTTAACAAAGAAAGAAATAGTTGTCCTTCCATCTCAGATGTTTTTCTGTGCACATATATTTAGCCTAGTGATGTTATTCTGTGTTTATACTACGTGTTAATTTGTAATAATACATTTTCAGCTGTATCATACATCATTATCAGTTGTTATTTTGCCTTTTCTACCACCAGCAACGCTCAGCCAGTTGGGCTTTATAACCACGTGTTTTCTTCATGAAACTCAGTAAATGATCAGATGTAACAATAATCTTTAAATTTCCAAGATGAGAAAAAAAAGAGAAGAAGCACTAAGCTGTTTGTATTTTCCACTGTAGTTCAATGTTCAGAGTCACGTGGGGCTGGAGCTTCTCTGTCCCTGAGTGAGAGACACAGAATTGAAGTCAGACTTAGTTTACAAATGTGACCACGGCTGGGATTTAATTGAGCCCTGTGGTTGCAGAAGCTCACATAGTCCACTAGGTGGAACACTTGCACAGGTTTTATGGTCGTCATGGAGAAAATAAGCCTTATGTTTTGTAATTACTTTGGAGATTACTAACCCTGGTCCTTGGGGAACACTGCCCTGATAGTTTCCTATCCCTGCTGATTAGCTGGATCGAGTGTGTTCAATCAGTCAGAAGCTGGAAGATACCATCTTAGACCAGGGTGAGTTATTGACCGAACACACCTGATCCAGCAGTGGGTATGTTGGAAAACCATGTTCCCTGAAGACCAGGGTTCAGAATCCCTGGTTTACATGAGAGATACATTATGTGTGTAGAGAAGCTGGCCACCCAGCTGAAGAGGTTCCCCAGAGAAAACAGCCAGGACTCCTGCTGTATTTGGTGACTTATTAACTTTATGACCTATTTGATCTCCAGTCCAAAGTCTGATCAACGCCTTCACTGCATATTTGTCTGCAGTTCTGCGGGGGCGGCTGTAGCTCAGTTGGTACAGCAGTTGTATATGAACCACAGGGTCGGTGGTTTGATTCCTGGTCCTCCTGGCTACAGTCTTTGGCTCCTGTAAACTATGACACACCCACATGTCTTTACTGCAATAAATACCTGAAAGTTTTTCTTGATTTAATTTTGTCATTGAAATAACACATTAACTCTATTCTATGTTTTTCACTTCAATGTTTTAAACATTTAAACAGAAGAAACGCTTTTCTTGTAAACCTGTCAAAAATTAAGGTAATTCAAATTTAATCAGACTCAAACTAAAATAAAACAGAATCAAACTTTGCTGCAGTGTTTTAACACAATGATTTTATCGGAAAGATCAGAGGATTTAAGCCAGTTTGTTTGTAAGAGGCTGTTTAATTTTACACAGTCACTGACTCACATGTGTTTCTATCTTTGTAAAGAGACTTTTATTCTTTGAGAACCAGGGGACGATGTCTGGACCCATCATCTACAAGAGAACCTCCTCCTCATTTCTTCATTTTTGATTCCCAGATTAAAACTCAGTATTTACAGTGAATTATCATCTCAGTTTTATGTCTTTATTAGTTTCATGTGAGTGAGACCTGATCCCACTGTTTATAACACTGACAGCTTCAGGATATTTTAAAAAGAAAACCTTCAAATATTTCAACTGTTAATCAAACATTAGCCAACTGACTGATAATCTCCTGTGACTCTACAATTTCACTTTCACTCTGAAACCAGCTGTGGTTCTTACAGCTTCGTGTCGAGGTTTTACCGCTTAAATCACAGGTTTTGCTAACTGCTGTATGTAGATGGAAGAAGGCATCAGTTATTTCTCAGCTTCTTAAACATTCGTGCTTCATTGCAAAGAGGAAAATCATGTTTCAGGGGCCCAGTGAACGTCTCTGTCAGTGACGAGAACAAAGTCAGTACTTCATGTTTTACACTTTTGACGGTAAGTGGCTGAACTTCTTTTGTTTAACCAATCAGAGACCAGAACTAGTCCTGAGAGACCAGTATATCAGTATATTAGTATATTAGTATGTTAGAGCAGAAAACAACATTTTGAGCTTCCAAAAATGATTGTTGCATTTTACCTGTGTGGACATTAGTGAATCAGTAAATGAGTTAATCTTACTGAGCTTTGACCCCAGATCTCTACCTGCAGTCCTGATATCAGTTTAACCAGGTTCATTTTTAACCTCAGTAATCAGTTTTCCTCTATAATATACAGTCAGATGCATTAAGTTCCTATGTGTGAAATACTTTACACTGCTGCTTTTAAAGATCTTTAGTCAGTTACTGTGTGATGTTAGGTTTTGTGGTCTGTACAGTGTTTTTATCGTCAAGTTCTTGTTTTGTTTTTTTTTGACCAAAGACTTGAACAAATATCAATATAGTTGATCTCATCATCCGACTGTTTAGTGATGTTTGAGAATAAATGTTTCTTTTTATTTCCAGATGTTCTTCATGTTTCTGCATGTAACAACACAATAAACTTCATCCTAAATCTCAGTGAGATTTTGTCTTCAGCCAATCGAAACCATCAACCTGATCTTTAAAATGTCTTTGAGGACGTCTGTGACAGTCACGTCTTTCCTGGTAAAATTGTTTATTACAGTAAATAACTAGAAGCTTCTCTCTGTGTTATTTTTTCCATTTATTGCTCCTCCTCCTCATTTCTGATCAGAAAACCTTTTTCAAATCCTGATTAAATCTATAAGACTTTTGTTCTTATAGAACTTCAGCAGAAGTCTTGTCTGTGTCTACCTGCCTAAATGCATTGAGTTGTTGCCATGTGATTGGCTGATTAGATATTTGATTGGAAACAGCAGGACAATGATCCAAACTCACTGCTGATGCAGTAAAATTCTATGTGGGAGAAAAAGCACTGACAGTCATGAACTGGCCTTAAAGGACGTCACAGTAAATATTGACTTCTGCCTGTAGAAGCTGCTTAGTTGGAAATATGTGTTGGTTTTTTAATTATGCAGCTTGTTAAAACAGCAAAGCTGATGGGCAACTTAAAGCTTTTACACAGTAATGTACATCCACACAAACATAGTAGGTTAGGATTTAAATTTAACATCTGTATTTTTTTCAGTATTCTTAATTTAAAAATAACTACAAAACATATGAATGAAGTGACTGGTCACAAAGATCATTTGCCAAAATATATGTAAATATTTTGTTATAATGTAAAAAGTCAAAAATTGTTTTAGTAAAAAAGAGAAAGAAATCTAGTAACTTACAGTTTGTTTTCCCTCTTCAGTTCTACAGTATGTTGGGTTCATTCCCTCAGGTTTCCTCTCTTCTTATGTGCTTTAATCAGCATCTTCCTCCACTCACCTCCTCTTCCACTTGTTGCTCTTTATTTCTCTGCTCTTTCTCTCCACCTCATTGTTCTCTCTCTGTTTGACTCCTTCACTTTGTGACAGTGTCTAATTCAAAGTCAGAGATAAAAACCTTCTTCTCTTTTTCCACAGATACTGGTGATGAACATCTTCAGTGGACATTGTCTCACATGTCATCGAGCAGAGTATCAGATAGGAAATGAATGTTGTCCTATGTGTCCTGCTGGTAAGATCCAACTGAATGTTAAAGGGACATTTCAATGATAAAATGTCAGTGATATTTTATTAATTGTTGGTTTTCTTTACAACAGGAAGTCGAGTTAAAATTGATTGTACAGAGTTCAGAAGTACTTCCTGTCTGCCCTGCTTGGAAGGAACATTTATGAATCAGCCCACTGGACTTAAACATTGTTTCATCTGCACAAACTGTAATTCAGGTATATTTCTGTCAATCTTTTGTAATTATTAGTAGTTACTAAGTCTGAGCAGAGATTTAAAGGCTTGTTGATTGTGATGAACTTAAACATTACAGATTTTCTATTAATGATAATTAAAGACTGGATCCAGAAACAAAGGCCAGTTAGGACATGTTTAGTGTTCTAACAGGTTCTTTTTATTGAAGGACATGTATGATGACAAAGTTCATTGGATCAACTGTTAAAGTCAGCTGAGACATGCAAGAACATTTTGAAATCTTCTATTTCTCCTACTTTTCCCTGTGAATTTATGAACAATGCTCCAAACTGCACAAATGTGTTGTTTCCCAAAGACGTCAGAAAGATCATCTTATCTGGTCTCTAACAGAGATCCTGCATTTCCACATGAACTGTAACATCTATGTGTTCACAGATTCTGGTTTGAAGACAAAAACATCATGTACAACAACATCAGATGCAGTGTGTGAACCACTGGAGGGATTTTACTGTGTGGACTCCACAGAGGACACGTGTGCGAGAGCACACAGACACAAAAGCTGTGAACCAGGACAGTACATCAGCAGAAAAGGTTGGTTTTGAAATGAGAAAACCAAAGTTCACCAAACTGATCTGAACTAAACCATCATGGATTCCAAACCTTGGTCCACAGTGAAAACTACTCGTGTTGTTTTCTAACCTCCCCACAGCTGATCACCTGGATCAGATGTTCAGTTAGTCAGAAGTTGGAAGAAACCAATTTGCTTTGTCTTTCTTCAACCCACCCTCATCTAAGATGGTGTCTTCCAGCTTCTCATTAATTAAACACACCTGATCCAGGTGACCAGCAGTGCAGGGACAGACAGAAAACTATCAGGGCAGTTCCCACAGGACCAGGGTTTATGATTTGTCCAACTGTTCCCATGTTAAAGAGAGAGTGAAAGTTATTGGTCCCTGAATGTGTCTGACCTGCACATATCTGTATGTTCACAGATCACAGAGCTTTTGTGTTTGCTGAACATGTGTCTGTATGTGATTTGTCTTTGCACAGGAACATCCTCCTCAGACACTGAGTGCTCTGACTGCACTGATGGAACATTTCCAGTTTGTCAACCACACACACAGTGAGTGAAGCTTCACATCAGCCACTGACACCTGATTTTCTTCCTACTGCAGTGACCTCATGGTGTCCTACATATTTCTGTAAATGTCCTGTCATTCCAGATGTGACTTAAAGAATCTTCAGCTGATAAAGGCAGGAACTGCTTCAGCTGATGCTGAATGTGGAAAGAACAGTTCAAACCCAACAGGAATTGGGATCAGAGCTGTTGTTCCTGTTATTGTGCTAATTCCAATTATTGGAGCAGTTTTATTTTTTAATCTACATTAGCAAGAGGATCAGGAATCTACTCTGAGGTAAAAACAATGTTTTTGATAAAAATATGATCAGTCAAATCATTCAGGTGTTGATTGAGGAGTTTTTTACTTGTAGTTTTATTACAGAAAGCAAAGAAATGCAGATTTTTCCCAATCTGTTATGTTTTAAAGTGTCTTCACTGTTCTTACTGCATTTCACTGTATTTACAGTAACAAACAGGAAGTTTTTTTCCTCCCTCGTCATTATTAATGTCACTCTTTTATCCATGTTTCACAAAAAGGAACCTTCTGAATGGAGGAGAGAAAACTGTGGAACCATCTGTGCAGCAGAATGTGTCTGAGGACAAGACGACCCTGATATAAACATGTAGCCAGTGTTTCTGACACTGCAGAGTAAATGTTTTCTAGAATCCAGTTCTAATCAATGTGGATCCTGGTACATTGTCTTTGCAGTGTGTAGAAAAAACATCCAGGTGAGTTTTCAGCATTGTGCTAAAAATGAACATGTTGCAGCTGCTGATCTACAGACTGGATCATTATCTCACCTGGATGTCACTGTACTGATGCTACATTTAGTCTGGAATTCAAACTTGGAACCTTCTAGTTTTGTGGACCAAACACAGAGGATCTTCATTCATTGGACAGCTGTGAAGGAGCATCTCAGTCCAGGTTCTGATGTTGGGACCATGAACCCTGCTTCATTCTGTCTTATCTGCCAGTCACAGAGTTCACAGATGGACCAGATGAAGCTGAAACTGGATTTTATCTGCAATAAGTAACAAACATCTGGAGCAGAAGATGGAGACAGTTTGATCTGAACTGTAACGTGATGAGACAGTTGGTCACATTGGTCATTGGCCAAACTGCACATTTATAAATGTAGTTGACACACATTCTGTGGCTGTAACAGCTGTAACAGGGCATCTTATGGATTAAATGTGGCAGAAACATGAAGGATGAAAAATGTGAATGAAATCAGACCCTGCAGACTTTTACTCTACACACTGTTTCTGACAAGAAGCAGGTTGGAACATTTTAGACATTTTAGAAACATTTTATACATTTTTATAAATTACCAAAGTTTCAGACTTTGACCCATATTTTGCTTCATATACTTCAATCAGAGAAACACAGAGAAGTATATGTTCAGAAAGTGTTTCTGTGTCATTTGCTGCCATGATGTTTGCAGCATAACGTCATTTATTTGAATCTCTGTTTGGAGACGTAGTACACACTTCTGCCACACGGGGGCTTCGTCCCCCAGGTGAGACGTTCGTAGTGGCCTGCAGCTCGCTCTCTACTTCAGTCTGGCTGAAGCAGGGGAAGAAAACAGACCGATGTCTCATAATTGTACTGTTGTTTACAGGCACTTTAAACAACGTATATCTGCAACAGGAAAAGTGAAAAATATGAACATGCACATGATTTTCACACAACTGTACTTCTACCACACTGAGACACTGCTGACTAACATGATGCTGCTTAGAAGAGAAACTGCAATAACTTGAAGCCTGATGGAATCTATCATTTGATCATTGTTTACTTATTTGTATTGTTGATTTTCTTTTTATTTATATTAAGAACACGAAAATAGACTCTTGTTTTTTCCTACTGGACAAAAGTTTTTGCCCAACATTTCCACATGTTGCTGCTGTAACATGGACATGTCCCCACTGTGGGACAAATAAAGGTTTAAATGATCTGTAATGAAACATTTTCTGAAACATGTTTTAATACAGCATCTGACTTTGTGATTCAGAAGAGTTCAGGGGTTGAAAGACTGTACAATCAAATGTAAACAGAACAAAATCATTTCTTTACCTGATTCAGTTTATTGTGGCTTTTTTTATTCTCAGCATCAACAACCAGATGCCCTCATGTTGTTCAGCCACCTGATATAACTAAACTGTTATGACCTGAGTCATTACGTGTGTTGTTATTGTTTTGTTGTCTTTTTCTCCTCCTCCTCCTCCTCCTCTGTGTTTTGTGGTGTGTCTGAGGGGGGTTGAGCCACAGGTGGTCGTCACGGATTGGGCCATTCGAACTGATTGTCGAATCCTGATTGGACAGGATGGAGCGTCTTCCTCCATATACTCCAGCATTCTGTTTGTTCTCGACTAGAGAGCTCTGGGAATTTTTTCGGGATATTTCTGTAAATAATTTTTAAATATAACTCACTGTACATGTTGAGCACCATCTTGTTGTGTCTAGTTTCCCCTTGACCAGGGACATAACATGATTTGGTGGCTCGTCCGTTCTGATTTAACTTACTTCGTTTCACTTTTGGCGTAGGTGTTTGCTAAGTAGTTTTTTGTCTGTTTGGCAGTTTTTTCTTTTGTGGTGGTGGCAGCATGGAGTTTAAATTAGAGGAGCTCACAACTAATCCAACAAAGCTGATTTGGCTCTGATAGCCGACTTTTTTGATGTGCGTGGGTCTTTGAATGCAAAAAAGAAGAACTGAAACAGCTCCTCACAGCAAAGCTGATGGAAATGTTTTTTTTTTTTTTTTTGTCAAGCCGACACCCTTTGGGGAAGTTGAGCTGGGTAACTTAGCTGGTGGTCCTGCCCCACTCCAAGACCTCCCACTTCATCCTGGCAGGACCGTGGAGGAATTAAAATGAACCTTGCGGATAAGGGAGGTGGAGGTGAGAAAGGTGAAGGCTCTGGAGACAGAACGGGGAGAGTCTGTACCTTCGTGTAGATGAGCTGGTTCCGGAGACCTACAGACAGAGATTTAGGAAATGTGAATGAACTTCCACACAGACATATGTAGAGTTTGCGTTCAAATGGTGTCAGGCTACTAAGGTTAAAACCTGGGATGATCTGCGTGAACTCATATTGTTAGAAGAGTTAACAAACCGGCTACCTGCCAAAATTGTGGTTTACCTGAATGAATGAAAAGTCACTTCTGTTTCTGCGGCTTCTGTCTTAGCGTTAACCCATAAAAATGTGTTAAGTTCACCAGTTAAATCGTGATTTGGTCTTTTCTGATAGAAAATCTCCAACAAACGCTCATCGTTCCCACATAGATGCCTCTGAAACACGCGAGTGTTATTACTGTCATGAGCAGAGACACCTGCTGTCTGTCCATCCTAAAAAGAAAAGAGTCCAAAATGACTAAATCTCCATCACCTATAGCTCTAATACAAAGCAGGCCGCTCTCCACACCTTCAGTGGAGCCTGGAAATAGCAACATTGATGAAGATTTTGAACCTTTTGTCTCTCATGGTTTTGTTTCTCTGCTGTGAGAGAAAAGTCAAGTACCAATCACTATTTGGAGAGATACCGGTGCAAAACAGTCCCTGATTCGTGGGGATGTGTTGCCCTTCTCAGCTCAGTCTTGTGGTTCAGATATGGCAACGTGGGGAGTGAAGATGAGTGTAGCGCGTGCGCCTTTGTATTTTGTTCAGCTGTGCTCCGATTTTGTGACTGGCATGTAGACAAGTATACAGTTTTACCATTTGGATTGAGAAATGATGAATACAGTGCTTTCAGGTGTGAACACATGTGACGTGACTTAGACGACATAGTGGCCTATTCAGCAACCTGGCTGCTTCCCTCACTCTTAACATGGCCAAATGTGAGTTTGGGGAAAGCGGTCGTTACGTATTTGGACAAACTAGTAGGACAGGGCCAAGTGTCCCCTGCTGCTGCTAAGGTTCAGGTCTCCCTTGACTTCCCAGCTCCCCAGACGCGCCCTGAGCTCCTTGGCTTCCTCGGGATGGCTGGATATTACCGAGCCTTCTGTAAAAACTTCTCTGCCGTCGCTGCTGCATTCACTAGCCTGGTAACCCCCCAAACCCCTAACCAGTGGTCAGAGAAATGTCAGTCTGCTTTTAAAGCTGCCAAAGTTCTCCTCTGCAGTGCCCCTGTGCTCGCAGCCCCAAACTTTACGCACCCGTTTAAGTTGGAGGATGATGATGCATAGATCATCCAATTTGCTACCTTTCTAAAAAGTTCAGAAAACACCAGCTCCATTACAGCACCATTGAAAAAGAGGCCTTAGCTTTGTATTTAGGTTCCGTCCCATTTCGTTCACTCTGACCACAACCCTCTCATGTCTCTGACTCAGATGCAGAACAACAACCACCGTCTCATGCGCTGGTCTTTGTTGCTGCGGGGACATAATACCCACAGAGTCACAGTGTTAGAAAGACAAACTGTGGACATATTTTAGTGAAGTTGAACTCGAAACAGTGACTCAACACTTCAAACTCTGTTATGAAACTAGAGGAACAGAATTTAACTGTGTCTTCAGTTTAACGGTGCAATAGTGTGAAGCAATATTGCTGCTGCTGCTGCTGCTGGGACACTGTCCCTGCTTCAGTCCACAGTGTTGAGACAAACTACGAACCTGCATCATATCAATAATGAACAAAGTGTGATTATTGTGCTACATTCTGACTGGTGTTTCTGTGGATCTGTTCTCTAATTAATTCATGAAGAACAAACCAGTCAAACACTCCTGAACAACCAGTGTCCAAAAAGCCCAAAAGACCAGAGTGTCCCTCACATCAAACTGCTTGATGTTTTAACTACTCGATGCAGTAAATTGGATCTTTTATTTACTGCATTTAGTTTCCTCTTTAAACTCGTGGTTTTAACAACTGGTCCAAACATTTTTATTTCTTTTTTAGTTCACTTTTAGGGAAACGTTTAGTTAATAAAGGGAAGTGTGAAGTATCAATTGTTTTGTTTCTGGTCACTTTGAGTTACAGCTGTCACTTCTCAGCACCTCAGACACACAGATCTATGTAGAGTATATGTGCAACAAAAACTGAATTAAATGTGAGGGGTTCTGATGATCGAATGAAAAACTGAAGACTTTAAATGTTCATAACGTTTCCAGAAACACTGTAACTGCACTGATAAGATAATAAAATAATATACATTTTCTCTTCTCTGTATCACCATTGAAATAGACAGAGACCACAAGTGTGGGCAGCACCTGAATGAAACAACGGGATCATGTTAAAATCATGTAGTTTGTGACTTTAAATCAGCCTTGTAAATGGTAAATAGTCGCTTATCTAGCACTTTTATCAAAAGCGCTTTACAATGTTGCTTCCCATTCACTTCTTCACACACCGATGGCGGTGGTTGCCATGCAAGGTGCTCACCTGACCCACCGGGAGCAACTTGGGGTTCAGTGTCTCACCCAAGGACACTTCAACTTGTAGCCAGGAGCGGGGATTGAACCACTGACCCTGTGGTCCATGGTCAACTGCCTTACTAACTGATCTACAGCCACCCCATTTTTTTATATTAAAATAATATTCCCAATATTCTCTTTTTAATATTCTCAAATATTTGAACTGAACAGTCAAACAGGTTCCAGTGATTCTAGTTGTTACAGCTCAGTGTAAATGTTTTATTGGGGAAATCAAACGTTTTTCTAACTGTTGTATGTAGATGGAAAACTGCACCATTTATTTCTCAGCTTTTAAACATTCAGGTTAAAAAGAGGAAATTCATGTTTCCGAGGTCACGTGAACTTCTCTGAGCCGAGTGATCGGAAAACAGCTCAGTGGATCATTTTCACACTGTCGACTGTAAGTAACTGAACTTCTTTGGAGATTTTTCTGGATGTTACGAAGCAACAAACTTCATCCTAAATCTCAGAGAGATGGTGTCTTCAGCCAATCAAAACCATCGACCTGATCTTCAAAATGAAGTTGAGGACGTGTGTGACACTCGCGTCTTTCCTGGTAAAATTCTTCTAAGTTTCTAAGTTTCAGTCTCTGTCGCTCATAAAATAATTTCAGTGTCTCTTCTTATAATACACTTCAGTCTGACTCCACAGTAGAATTTTCACCTTTGTGACAGTTTCAACCTACAAACTGAGAAGTTATAACCTTGTAAAAGTAGAATTCATGGCAGAGCTGCTGTGTTGGATTGTACCTGTCCAGGGTGGACAGTGACAGCTGGGACAGACTGCAGCCCCCCATGACCCCCCCATGACCCACGAGCAGCATAAGTGGTTAAGATAAAGACCATAACCATGGTACAGTTTAGTGCACAGAGAGTGAAACAGTGGTGAAGCTCATGTTTAACACGTCCACACTCATCACTTTACTGCTGTGCTTTAAGCTTCTTCCTCATGATTCTGCTTAGTATCAATAACACAAGTCATTTGACTGGAAGTTGAAGTAGAATGTTGGGAACTTTGAGTTTTCTAGCAGAACTGATGGACTTTGATTGTAAGAAGTGATAAATGTTTGTTGTCAAATGTTGGTGAAATAATACCAATTAACAAATGTTATAAGAGTAAAAAGATAATTTAATAAATAACTTTGACTAAAATTAAATCTTTTACAGTTGCAGCCATGAAGTTAAAATAATATTGAGTGGAAAATATTTATAGGTTATAGAGCAGAGGAGGGAACAACATCTGATATTAATGAATTTATATGTCACCATCATCATTGTGTCTTGTTTCTCCTGTAGTTGTGTCTCCCTCGCTGTCTCTGTCTGTCTCTCTGTCTCTGTGTCCCTCTCCCCCTCTGTCACTGTCTCTGTCTCTCTCTCTGTCTCTGTCTCCCTGTCTGTCTCCACCTCTGTCTCTGTCTCTTTGTCTCTCTGTCTACCTCCCAGTCTGTCTCTCTGCCTCCTTCTCTGACTCCTTCTCTGTCTGTCTCTCTGTCTCCCTCTCTTTCTCCCTCTCTGTCTCCCTCTTTGTCTCCCCCTCTGTCTGTCTCTTTGTCTGTCGCTCTGTCTCCCTCTCTGTCTCCCTCACTGTCTCTCTGTCTCCCTCACTGTCTCTCTGTCTCTGTCTGTCTGTCTTCCTCTCTGTCTCCCTCTCTGTCTCTGTCTCTGTCTCTCTGTCTCCCTCTCTGTCTCTGTATCCGTCTCTGTCTCTGTCTCTCTGCCTGTCTCTCTGTCTCCCTCTCTGTCTCCCTCTCTGTCTGTCTCTCTGTCTCTGTCTCTCTGTCTGTCTGTCTGTCTTCCTCTCTGTCTCTGTCTGTCTGTCCCCTCTCTGTCTCTGTCTCTCTGTCTCCCTCTCTGTCTCCCTCTCTGTCTCTGTCTCTCTGTCTGTCTGTCTGTCTTCCTCTCTGTCTCTGTCTGTCTGTCTCCCTCTCTGTCTCTGTCTCTCTGTCTCCTTCTCTGTCTCCCTCTCTGTCTGTCTCTCTGTCTCTGTCTCTCTCTGTCTGTCTGTCTCCCTCTCTGTCTCTGTCTCTCTGTCTCCCTCTCTGTCTCCCTCTCTGTCTCTCTGTTTCCATCTCTGTCTCTGTATCCGTCTCTGTCTCTGTCTCTCTGCCTGTCTCTCTGTCTCCCTCTCTGTCTCCCTCTCTGTCTCTCTCTCTCCCTCTCTGTCTCCCTCTCTATCTTCCTCTCTATCTCTGTCTCTCTGTCTCCCTCTCTGTCTCTGTCTCTCTGTCTCCTTCTCTGTCTCCCTCTCTGTCTGTCTCTCTGTCTCTGTCTCTGTCTGTCTGTCTGTCTTCCTCTCTCTCTCTGTCTGTCTGTCTCCCTCTCTGTCTCTGTCTCTTTGTCTCCCTCTCTGTCTCCCTCTCTGTCTCTCTGTTTCCATCTCTGTCTCTGTATCCGTCTCTGTCTCTGTCTCTCTGCCTGTCTCTCTGTCTCCCTCTCTGTCTCCCTCTCTGTCTCTCTCTCTCCCTCTCTGTCTCCCTCTCTGTCTTCCTCTCTATCTCTGTCTCTCTGTCTCCCTCTCTGTCTCTGTCTCTCTGTCTCCCTCTCTGTCTCCCTCTCTGTCTTCCTCTCTATCTCTGTCTCTCTGTCTGCCTCTCTGTCTCTGTCTCTCTGTCTCCCTCTCTGTCTTCCTCTCTATCTCTGTCTGTCTGTCTCCCTCTCTGTCTCTGTCTCCCTCTCTGTCTCCCTCTCTGTCTCTGTCTGTCTGTCTCCCTCTCTGTCTCTGTCTCTCTGTCTCCCTCTCTGTCTCTGTCTCTCTGTCTCTGTCTCTCTGTCTCCCTCTCTGTCTCCCTATCTGTCTCCCTATCTATAATAATAATAATTCATTTTATTTATAAAGCACTTTACATTTGCTAACAAATCTCAAAGTGCTACACAAGCGGATTAAGACCAGGAATAAAACATAAATCATGTAAAGCCTAAAAACATATAAAACATAGAATAGTACAGGATTAAAGTAAAAAGTAATGATCATTTTAAAATGATCACTTTAAAATGCTTTTCTAAACAAAAAAGTCTTTAACTGTTTTTTGAAACAGTCCACAGTCTGTGGTGCCCTCAGGTTCTCAGGTAGAGCGTTCCAGAGCCGTGGAGCAGCTGCTGAGAAAGCTCGGTCCCCCATTGTATGGAGTTTGGGTCTGGGGGGGTAGAGGCGATAGGTGTTGGTGGAACGGAGGTGTCTAGTTGTAGAGTGCAGTGTGAGGAGTTCCTTTAGATACTGTGGGGCATTTCCATGGATGCACTGGTGGGTGAGTAGACAGACTTTATAATCAATGCGAAGGTGGATGGGAAGCCAGTGAAGTGTCCGGAGGACAGGAGTGATGTGTTGGTGTTTCCGCACTCTCATAAGGATCCTGGCGGCGCTGTTTTGAACATATTGGAGCTTTTGAAGGCTCCTGCCGGGGATTCCAATGAGAAGTGCATTGCAGTAGTCCAGCCTGGAGGAGACAAAAGTGTGGACCAGCCTTTCAGCGTCACAGAGGGACAGAAAGGGGCAGAGTTTGGCTATGTCTCCCTCTCTGTCTCCCTCTCTGTCTCTGTCTCTCTGTACATTTGTGCAGGTGTCTCCAGCTTTGGAGCTGTGTGTTTTCACTGTGTACTTACTGCTTCTACCAACCTGGGTTTCATCTGTTGCTTCTTTCTTTTCTTTCCACTCACCCCATCGATTGAGGCAGATGTCCGTTCACCCTGAGCCTGGTTCTGTTCCGTGTTTCTTCTGTTAAAGGGAGTTTTTCCTCCCCACAGTCACCAAGGTTTGATCATAATCATACAGATTCTGTAAGAAACCTTCAATAACTAAACTGAATACTTTGTAGTCATTGAGTGCATTGAGTTGTTGCCATGTGATTGGCTGATTAGATATTTGCATTAACAAACAGTTGGGCAGTTGTACCTAATAAAGTGGCAGGTGAGTGTAAGTGCAGTATGTTGGGTTCCTTCCCTCAGGTTTCCTCTCTTCTTATGTGCTTTAATCAGCATCTTCCTCCACTCACCTCCTCTTCCACTTGTTGCTCTTTATTTCTCTGCTCTTTCTCTCCACCTCATTGTTCTCTCTCTGTTTGACTCCTTCACTTTGTGACAGTGTCTAATTCAAAGGTCAGAGATAAAAACCTTCTCTTTTTCCACAGATACTGGTGATGCACATCTTCAGTGGACATTCTCTCACATGTCATCGAGCAGAGTATCAGATAGGAAATGAATGTTGTCTTATGTGTCCTGCTGGTAAGATCCAACTGAATGTTAAAGGGACATTTCAATGATAAAATGTCAGTGATATTTTATTAATTGTTGGTTTTCTTTACAACAGGAAGTCGAGTTAAAATTGATTGTACAGAGTTTAGAAGAACTTTCTGTCTGACCTGCTCAGAAGGAACCTACAGGGATCAGCCCACTGGACTTAAATACTGTTTAAGATGCACAAACTGTGATTCAGGTATATTTCTGTCAATCTTTTGTAATTATTAGTAGTTACTAAGTCTGAGCAGAGATTTAAAGACTTGTTGATTGTGATGAACTTAAACATTACAGATTTTCTATTAATGATAATTAAACTTTGGATCCAGAAACAAAGGCCTCTAAAATACTACATGACCAGTTAGGACATGTTTAGTGTTCTAACAGGTTCTTTTTATTGAAGGACATGTATTAACTGTTAAAGTCAGCTGAGACATGCAAGAACATTTTGAAATCTTCTATTTCTCCTACTTTTCCCTGTGAATTTATGAACAATGCTCCAAACTGCACAAATGTGTTGTTTCCCAAAGACGTCAGAAAGATCATCTTATCTGGTCTCTAACAGAGATCCTGCATTTCCACATGTACTGTAACATCTATGTGTTCACAGATTCTGGTTTGAAGACAAAAACATCATGTACAACAGAATCAGATGCAGTTTGTGAACCACTGGAGGGATTTTACTGTGTGGACTCCACAGAGGACACGTGTGTGAGAGCACACAGACACAAAAGCTGTGAACCAGGACAGTACATCAGCAGAAAAGGTTGGTTTTGAAATGAGAAACCAAAGTTCACCAAACTGAACAGATTTACACTTGTTCATTAGTCACAACTGGATCTGAGCACTAGAAATGAAGCACCAAGAATAATTTGTAGAAAACAGTTTAGAGCAGTCGAACTCTCAAATCAACCTGTAGGAGCAAATAATGAAACATTTTCAAATAAATTCTCAAATACTAAGAAATATAAATACAGAAATGTCTGTAAAAGTGTGTTTATATTGAAGAATGAACTTTTCTCATGTGAAAGTGAAAAAGGTGAATTGACTGATAACTGCAGCTTTAGTGATGTGAAATCACTGAATATGTCCCATCTGTTGGTCAGTGTCTCAAATGTTCCATGTTAATGTCATGTGATACCATCAATATGGTCCAATCCAACCTGGGATTAAACAGCACACTCAGTATAAACAGCTACTGGTGGATTAACAAAAATCCATAAGTAACAATTTTCAAATCAAATCACTGATACAAGACACTTTTTTTTTCAAAGTTCTCACAAAGTAAATCAGTTTACTAAATAATGTGATTCTGTATTTCTGACACAAAGGATAAAACCAAGTGCTTTTCATTCTCATTCGTGAAGTTGACAAATGTGATCATGCTCTAGTGAATCTGTCACTTTACATCAACATGTTCCTCAGAAAACAACTGCATGAAGCTCTGATGTTAATAACATTTGGATCATTTTAATGTATCAAACAGTAACAGTAAACCTTCATAATGTGTCTGTATGTGATTTGTCTTTGCACAGGAACATCCTCCTCAGACACTGAGTGCTCTGACTGCACTGATGGAACATTTTCAGATGGAACATTTCCAGTTTGTCAACCACACACACAGTGAGTGAAGCTTCACATCAGCCACTGACACCTGATTTTCTTCCTACTGCAGTGACCTCATGGTGTCCTACATATTTCTGTAAATGTCCTGTCATTCCAGATGTGACTTAAAGAATCTTCAGCTGATAAAGGCAGGAACTGCTACAGCTGATGCTGAATGTGGAGAAAACAGTTTGATCCACACACGAATTGGGATCAGAGCTGTTGTTCCTATTATTGTGCTAATTCCAATTATTGGAGCAGTTGTTTTTTTAATCTACATTAGCAAGAGGATCAGGAATCTACTCTGAGGTAAAAACAACGTTTTTGATAAAAATATGATCAGTCAAATCATTCAGGTGTTGATTGAGGAGTTTTTTACTTGTAGTTTTATTACAGAAAGTAAAGAAATGCAGATTTTCACAATCTGCTATGTTTTAAAGTGTCTTCACTGTTCTTACTGCATTTCACTGTATTTACAGTAACAAACAGGAAGGTTTTTTCCTCCCTCATCATTATTAATGTAACCAGGTGGTGAAAATCACCTATATCCTGTCAACTGTATTTTGTGGTGTAGTAGTTTTGCTGCAGTTACTGAGTTTCAACACCAGAGGGCAAACTCATAACTGTGTGAACAGCGGTGTATTGCGCTCAGGTGAGGGGCTGCCGGGAAAAAAATACAGGAAGTGGGAAAACATGCGCCCGACGAGTGGAGAGTATTGCAGTTGGACACGGAGTGGAAATATTTGTGCATTAAAAACACATGCCCCACAGCGTGATATGTGAGTTGAGATAAATGAATGTTTTCTAAAGTGTTTAATAGTATTTCCTGTACATTATTTCAAAGCAAAGAGAAATACGACGGTTAATGAGCACCACGCGGTGTGGAGTTGTGAACGTTTTCTGTTTCTTCCACCCTTTAGAGGTGCCACTGCCGTATTTGTACGTTATTAGTGTGAATATTTGAATCTAGTTGTGCTACACAGTTTGTCAAATTATTCTTTTTGAGGGTTATTATTTTTATTCTATTTACCATAGAACTTGCACTGGGCTTCTAGTGTTTGTTTGTTTTTGTTTGTTTCTTTTTTGAAATTTCTACATTTGTTAAAAACTTTAGTCACTGTCTATCAGTGGGAAATAATACCTTTAATACTTTTAAGAAATAAAGAACCCACATAAAAATTATTTGAAGTGTGGAGTGTCATTTGCCCGGCTTCATTAATGTCACTCTTTTATCCATGTTTCACAAAAAGGAACGTCTGAATGTAGGAGAGAAAACTGTGGAACCATCTGTGCAGCAGAATGTGTCTGAGGACAAGACGACCCTGATATAAACATGTAGCCAGTGTTTCTGACACTGCAGAGTAAATGTTTTCTAGAATCCAGTTCTAATCAACGTGGATCCTGATACATTGTCTTTGCAGTGGATAGAAAAAAACATCCAGAATTGTGCTAAAAATGAACATGTTGCAGCTGCTGATCTACAGACTGGATCATTATCTCACCTGGATGTCACTGTACTGATGCTACATTTAGTCTGGAATTCAAACTTGGAACCTTCTAGTTTTGTGGACCAAACACAGAGGATCTTCATTCATTGGACAGCTGTGAAGGAGCATCTCAGTCCAGGTTCTGATGTTGGGACCATGAACCCTGCTTCATTCTGTCTTATCTGCCAGTCACAGAGTTCACAGATGGACCAGATGAAGCTGAAACTGGATTTTATCTGCAATAAGTAACAAACATCTGGAGCAGAAGATGGAGACAGTTTGATCTGAACTGTAACGTGATGAGACAGTTGGTCACATTGGTCATTGGCCAAACTGCACATTTATAAATGTAGTTGACACACATTCTGTGGCTGTAACAGCTGTAACAGGGCATCTTATGGATTAAATGTGGCAGAAACATGAAGGATGAAAAATGTGAATGAAATCAGACCCTGCAGACTTTTACTCTACACACTGTTTCTGACAAGAAGCAGGTTGGAACATTTTAGACATTTTAGAAACATTTTATACATTTTTATAAATTACCAAAGTTTCACACTTTGACCCATATTTTGCTTCATATACTTCAATCAGAGAAACACAGAGAAGTATATGTTCAGAAAGTGTTTCTGTGTCATTTGCTGCCATGATGTTTGCAGCATAACGTCATTTATTTGAATCTCTGTTTGGAGACGTAGTACACACGTCTGCCACACGGGGGCTTCGTCCCCCAGGTGAGACGTTCGTAGTGGCCTGCAGCTCGCTCTCTACTTCAGTCTGGCTGAAGCAGGGGAAGAAAACAGACCGATGTCTCATAATTGTACTGTTGTTTACAGGCACTTTAAACAACGTATATCTGCAACAGGAAAAGTGAAAAATATGAACATGCACATGATTTTCACACAACTGTACTTCTACCACACTGAGACACTGCTGACTAACATGATGCTGCTTAGAAGAGAAACTGCAATAACTTGAAGCCTGATGGAATCTATCATTTGATCATTGTTTACTTATTTGTATTGTTGATTTTCTTTTTATTTATATTAAGAACACGAAAATAGACTCTTGTTTTTTCCTACTGGACAAAAGTTTTTGCCCAACATTTCCACATGTTGCTGCTGTAACATGGACATGTCCCCACTGTGGGACAAATAAAGGTTTAAATGATCTGTAATGAAACATTTTCTGAAACATGTTTTAATACAGCATCTGACTTTGTGATTCAGAGGAGTTCAGGGGTTGAAAGACTGTACAATCAAATGTAAACAGAACAAAATCATTTCTTTACCTGATTCAGTTTATTGTGGCTTTTTTTATTCTCAGCATCAACAACCAGATGCCCTCATGTTGTTCAGCCACCTGATATAACTAAACTGTTATGACCTGAGTCATTACGTGTGTTGTTATTGTTTTGTTGTCTTTTTCTCCTCCTCTGTGTTTTGTGTGGGTGTGTCTGAGGGGGGTTGAGCCACAGGTGGTCGTCACGGATTGGGCCATTCGAACTGATTGTCGAATCCTGATTGGACAGGATGGGCGTCTTCCTCCATATACTCCAGCATTCTGTTTGTTCTCGACTAGAGAGCTCTGGGAATTTTTTGGGGATATTTCTGTAAATAATTTTTAAATATAACTCACTCTACATGTTGAGCACCATCTTGTTGTGTCTAGTTTCCCCTTGACCAGGGACATAACATGATTTGGTGGCTCGTCCGTTCTGATTTAACTTACTTCGGTTCACTTTTGGCGTAAGTGTTTGCTAAGTAGTTTTTTGTCTGTTTGGCAGTTTTTTCTTTTGTGGTGGTGGCAGCATGGAGTTTAAATTAGAGGAGCTCACAACTAATCCAACAAAGCTGATTTGGCTCTGATAGCCGACTTTTTTGATGTGCGTGGGTCTTTGAATGCAAAAAAGAAGAACTGAAACAGCTCCTCACAGCAAAGCTGATGGAAATTGTTTTTTTTTATGTCAAGCTGACACCCTTCGGGGAAGTTGAGCTGGGTGACTTAGCTGGTGGTCCTGCCCCACTCCAAGACCTCCCACTTCATCCTGGCAGGACCGTGGAAGAATTAAAATGAACCTTGCCTATAAGGGAGGTGGAGGTGAGAAAGGTGAAGGCTCTGGAGACTAGTGATGGGAAGTTCGGCTCTTTTCAGAGAGCCGGCTCTTTTGACTCCTGAACGGCTCTTAATTTATTTTTTTACAGGCCTTTATTTTACCATAACTTTGCAAAACTTCATGGTTTGTTTGTTGAAAACCCTTTCATGTGCAGTGTTTTTATGAGAATCCTTATAATTGCCTAATTCTGTGCATTTATTCTGTTACAAAACCATTCTTTTGTTTAATATTTTAATCAAATATTTTATTGCACAAATTAACAACAAAACAGCAAATAAATCCACAGAGCACAGTTGCTCACGCAGCACCAATTTGTCCTCTACTTGCCACACTTTTGCCACTCTTACTAGCTTCTCTGCCAGGTTTTTCTGCAGTCTCTGTGACATCAAAGCAGTCCAGAAGACAAGATGTCATCTTGTAATTTTCAATGAAATGGCAAGTGACAGCCATGAAAGAGCATGTGGTTCTGGAGGTCCAGCAGTCAGTTGTCAGGCAAACTGATGGAGCTTTTTTCACCCTTTCTTGCCATAATGCGCGTTCTGTGTCATATAGTTTAGGTATTGTTGTTTGGGACAATGTTCTTCTACTGTGTAGATTGTATGTGGGATTTAAAGTTTTGACAATACTTTTAAAACCTTTGTCCTCCACAATGGAAAAGGGTTGGAAATCAGTAGCTATCATTTTAGCCACCTCTTCATCAATGCTGTGCTGTTTGGATGGGATCATCACTTTGGGTATAAACTGGCTTATTTTGCTTTGAGTTGCAGTAGGAGAGGTTGTACCTGCATGTGTGGGGAAGCCAGTAGATGCTGGTGCAGTTGCTGTTTTTTTGGGATGAGACACACCAGGATCTGTAGATGTGTGGCAGCTTGCCCTCTCTCCTCTAACTGCACTGTAGGATGGACAGTTCCCATACGTCTATGCAGGTTTGTGGTGGAACCTGCTCTTAAAGTAATTTTCATCATTCTATTGAATTTTCATTCAATTGTTCAGCTGTGCTCCGATTTTGTGACTGGCATGTAAACAAGTATACAGTTTTACCATTTGGATTGAGAAATGATGAATACAGTGCTTTCAGGTGTGAACACATGTGACGTGACTTAGACGACATAGTGGCCTATTCAGCAACCTGGCTGCTTCCCTCACTCTTAACATGGCCAAATGTGAGTTTGGGAAAACGGTCGTTACCTAGTTGGACAAACTAGTAGGACAGGGCCAAGTGTCCCCCGCTGCTGCTAAAGTTCAGGTCTCCCTTGACTTCCCAGCTCCCCAGACGCGCCCTGAGCTCCTTGGCTTCCTCGGGATGGCTGGATATTACAGAGCCTTCTGTAAAAACTTCTCTGCCGTCGCTGCTCCATTCACTAGCCTGGTAACCCCCCAAACCCCTAACCAGTGGTCAGAGAAATGTCAGTCTGCTTTTCAAGCTGCCAAAGTTCTCCTCTGCAGTGCCCCTGTGCTCGCAGCCCCAAACTTTACGCACCCGTTTAAGTTGGAGGATGATGATGCATAGATCATCCAATTTGGTACCTTTCTAAAAAGTTCAGAAAACACCAGCTCCATTACAGCACCATTGAAAAAGAGGCCTTAGCTTTGTATTTAGGTTCCGTCCCATTTCGTTTACTCTGACCACAACCCTCTCGTGTTTCTGACTCAGATGCAGAACAACAACCACCGTCTCATGCGCTGGTCTTTGTTGCTCCGGGATTTTAACGTTAAAATTCGTTATAAAAAGGGTCCAGATGATATAATGGCTGATGCTTTGTCTCGGTGTTAGGACGATAAAACATTTACTTGGGGGTAAATGTTTGATTTTTGTGTCTTCAGTTTAATGGTGCAATAGTGTGAAGCAATATTGCTGCTGCTGCTGCTGCTGCTGCTGCTGCTGGGACACTGTCCCTGCTTCAGTCCACAGTGTTGAGACAAACTAAGAACCTGCATCATATCAATAATGAACTAACTGTGATTGTTGTGCTACATTCTGACTGGTGTTTCTGTGGATCTGTTCTCTAATTAATTCATGAAGAACAAACCAGTCAAACACTCCTGAACAACCAGTGTCCAAAAAGCCCAAAAGACCAGAGTGTCCCTCACATCAAACTGCTTGATGTTTTAACTACTCGATGCAGTAAATTGGAACTTTTATTTACTGCATTTAGTTTCCTCTTTAAACTCGTGGTTCTTTTTTAGTTCACTTTTAGGGAAACGTTTAGTTAATAAAGAGAAGTGTGAAGTATCAGTTGTTTTGTTTCTGGTCACTTTGAGTTACAGATGTCACTTCTCAGCACCTCAGACACACAGATCTATGTAGAGTATATGTGCAACAAAAACTGAATTAAATGTGAGGGGTTCTGATGATCGAATGAAAAACTGAAGACTTTAAATGTTCATAACGTTTCCACAAACACTGTAACTGCACTGAACAACATGATCATGTTGAATTTATGTAGTTTGCATTTGAACGACACAAGAGACAGGACGGAACAAATAATACAAAAGTAAAAGTGATGGAGTTTAACAAAAATCTAATGACGTGTCCAAACTTTTTCCTCTTTGGAGTCAAAACGTTTCCTTTGTCTTCACTCAGCTGAATTATTTAAATCAGCATTGAGCCACTAACATAAAATAAAAGAGTGTAAATAATTTCTTTATATTCCCATATATTAAAAAAATATTCACAATATTCTTTTTTTAATATTCTCAAATATTTGAACTGAACAATCAAACAGGTTCTAGTGATTCTAGTTGTTACAGCTCAGTGTAAATGTTTTATTGCTGAAATCAAACGTTTTTCTAACTGTTGTATGTAGATGGAAACTGCACCATTTATTTCTCAGCTTTTAAACATTCAGGTTAAAAAGAGGAAATTCATGTTTCCGAGGTCACGTGAACGTCTCTGAGCCGAGTGATCGGAAAACAGCTCAGTGGATCATTTTCACACTGTCGACTGTAAGTAACTGAACGTCTTTGGAGATTTTTCTGGATGTTACGAACCAACAAACTTCATCCTAAATCTCAGAGAGATGGTGTCTTCAGCCAATCAAAACCATCGACCTGATCTTCAAAATGAAGTTGAGGACGTGTGTGACACTCGCGTCTTTCCTGGTAAAATTCTTCTAAGTTTCTAAGTTTCAGTCTCTGTCGCTCATAAAATAATTTCAGTGTCTCTTCTTATAATACACTTCAGTCTGACTCCACAGTAGAAGTTTCACCTTTGTGACAGTTTCAACCTACAAACTGAGAAGTTATAACCTTGTAAAAGTAGAATTCATGGCAGAGCTGCTGTGTTGGATTGTACCTGTCCAGGGTGGACAGTGACAGCTGGGACAGACTGCAGCCCCCCATGACCCCCCCATGACCCACGAGCAGCATAAGTGGTTAAGATAAAGACCATAACCATGGTACAGTTTAGTGCACAGAGAGTGAAACAGTGGTAAAGCTCATGTTTAACACGTCCACACTCATCACTTTACTGCTGTGCTTTAAGCTTCTTCCTCATGATTCTGCTTAGTATCAATAACACAAGTCATTTGACTGGAAGTTGAAGTAGAATGTTGGGAACTTTGAGTTTTCTAGCAGAACTGATGGACTTTGATTGTAAGAAGTGATAAATGTTTGTTGTCAAATGTGGGTGAAATAATACCAATTAACAAATGTTATAAGAGTGAAAAGATAATTTAATAAATAACTTTGACTGAAATTAAATCTTTCACTGTAGCAGCCATGAAGTTAAAATAATATTTAGTGGAAAATATTTATAGGTTATAATCTGGACAATCTGGATGTGGATTGGTTCAGACTCTAGACCAGTTCAGATAAAGCTTCAATAACTAAACTGAATACTTTGTAGTCACTGGAAACACTTTAGGTCCATCTGTTTATTATTAATAATAGTGAATAAAAAACTGCAGTGTTGTTGCAAACAGATTTAAAGGACATTAAATGTGTTTATTAGTGATGGACAGAAGCAGTTTTTGAAGGACAGTAACATCTGGTGGCTGATAAATCTTACTTTAAACCTTCAGGACTAAAGGATTTTCACATCTTTAATGTCCAGTTTGCAATAAAATAACAAGAAACCTGTGTGTTATTATCAAATCTCTAAGACTTTTGTTCTTATAGAACTTCAGCCGACTTCAGCCGACTTCTTGTCTGTGTCTACCTGCCTAAATGCATTGAGTTGTTGCCATGTGATTGGCTGATTAGATATTTGCATTAACAAACAGTTGGACAGTTGTACCTAATAAAGTGGCTGGTGAGTGTAAGTAAATGTAGTAAAATTCTATGTGGGAGAAAAAACACTGACAGTCATGAACTGGCCTTAAAGGACGTCACAGTAAATATTGACTTCTGCCTGTAGAAGCTGCTTTGTTGGAAATATGTGTTGGTTTTTTAATTATGCAGCTTGTTAAAACAGCAAAGCTGATGGGCAACTTAAAGCTTTTACACAGTAATGTACATCCACACAAACATAGTAGGTTAGGATTTAAATTTAACATCTGTATTTTTGTAATAAAGAAAAAAAACTACACTACACTTGTTGCTGTTACGGTTTGTATAAGTCATTTACAAGGACCCAAGTTAGGAGATGGCAAGAGAAGGTGTAAAGAAAAGGGTATTTATTAATAAAGAAACAGGTGGGTTTAACACAACTGAAAATCACTTCAATAGTAGGGTAATAAACTTTAAAGAACTAAAGGCGGTGTCCGCCGACCTCGATGCCGGAACCGGAGCAGGAGCCGGAGCTTAGGCGGAGGTTGACAACCTAGGGGTCGGAACTGGACAGACCAGAAGCAGAGCAGGTGCCAGAGCAGAGGCTGCTGACCTCGGCGCTGGAACCGGACAGACAAGAACTGGAACCAGAGCAGAGGCTGCCGACCTCGGTGCCGGAACCGGGGCAGGAGCTGAAGTCAGAGCTGAGGCTGCCGACCTTGGCACCGGCCCTGACAGACAGGAACTGGAACCGGGCGAGCGGCAGCTGGCCCCTAGCATCCAGACAGGACCTGGACGATCAGAGACAAGACAAACAGAGACAGGACATACGGCAGCCGACCTCGGTGCCGGAACTGGACAGACTGGAACTGGAGCTGAGGCTGCTAACCTCAGCGCCGGAACCGGACAGATAGGACTTGGAACCAGAGCTGAGGCTGCCGACCTCGCCGCCGGAACCGGACAGACAGGAGCCAGAGCTGAGGTGGAGAATGCTGACCTCGGCGCCGGAACCGGACAGACAGGAACAGGAACCGGGCAAGTGGCTGCTGTCCTCGGCGCCGGAACCGGACAGACAGGAACTGGAACTGGGCGAGCGGCAGCTGGCCCCAGCATCCGCACAGGACCTGGACGATCAGAGACAAGACAAACAGTGACAGGACAAACTGCTGCCGACCTCAGCGCCGGAACCGAACAGACAGGAGCCAGAGCTGAGGTGGAGACTGCTGACCTCGGCGCCGGAACCGGACAGACAGGAACACGAACCGGGCAAGTGGCTGCTGTCCTCGGCGCCGGAACCGGACAGACAGGAACTGGAACTGGGCGAGCGGCAGCTGGCCCCAGCATCCGCACAGGACCTGGACGATCAGAGACAAGACAAACAATGACAGGACAAACTGCAGCAGACCTCGGCGCCGGAACCAGACAGACAGGAACAGGACGAGCGGACGCCGACCTTGGCGCCGCAACGGGAACAGATAATGGACCAGCAGTCACCGACCTCTGTGCCGCGACAGGAATAGGGCGAGCGGCAGCTGACCCCTGTACCCGGACGGGACCTGGACGATCAGAGACAAGAAAAGCAGAGACAGGACAAACGGCAGCCGACCTCGGCGCCGGGAGAGGAACTGGGCGAGCCTGATCAGGATCAGTGTCCACTCTTCCAGGAAGCTGGACCGAAGTCGTGTCGTCGACCAGGGTGAACCTCTCAGAAGTGCTGGCGGTGTCGACTTGGGCAAACCCCTCCGACCGTACAGGAAGCGGGACAGAGGTGCAGGCCGTGTTGATCTGGGCGAGCCCCTCCGAACAGCTGGCGGCGTTGACCTGGGCGAACCCCTCCGAACTGCTGGTGGTGTTGGACCGCATAGGAAGCAGAACAGGGGTAGCGGTGTCGAGGCCGGGAGCTGGGGAAGGTGCGGCTGAGCCAGGGCAGGAGTGACACTGTCTCCCCTCACCTCTATAATTGGCCACCAGCCAGGGCCGGGAGCTGATCACTTGCCCTACCTGCTTGACCTTGGCCAAGCGTGTCTCAGGGTCTGTGGCCTGCATACAGGAGTCCCATAGTTAGGTGAGCAAGTCCATGACTATCGGGAGTTGTTTGCGTAGTTCAGAGACTGATGCCTGATCATGAGGCGAGGGGGAATTTGTCGACGGAAAGGGAGGACTATGCTGCTTTGCAGCCCTCGGTTGTGCTGCCGATGGGTCGACAGACACAGGAACAGACATAGGCACGGGAACGGATAACGGACATGGGGACATAACAGTAGAGGAGACAATGAGAACAGGAGACTGAGATGAGTTCAGAGACTGAGGTTTGGCCCTACGCCTACATCTGGTGCCCAGAGGCCGGGAAGGGATGGCGAGGCAAGAACCACTAAATTTGTCCTTCAACTCTAACTCAAAGCGGTACGGAAACAGAATAAAGGCCTCTGTGGCATCCATGGAGAAAGAGAGACGAAAAAAAACACAAACTCTTGCACGTCTCTGGGTCCTTTTTTTGTCTGGTTCGTAATGTTACGGCTGCTCTTTCTCTCCACCTCATTGTTCTCTCTCTGTTTGACTCCTTCACTTTGTGACAGTGTCTAATTCAAAGGTCAGAGATAAAAACCTTCTTCTCTTTTTCCACAGATACTGGTGATGCACATCTTCAGTGGACATTCTCTCACATGTCATCGAGCAGAGTATCAGATAGGAAATGAATGTTGTCCTATGTGTCCTGCTGGTAAGATCCAACTGAATGTTAAAGGGACATTTCAATGATCAAATGTCAGTGATATTTTATTAATTGTTGGTTTTCTTTACAACAGGAAGTCGAGTTAAAACTGATTGCACAGAGTTCAGAAGTACTTCCTGTCTGTCCTGCTTGGAGGGAACATTTATGAATCAGCCCACTGGACTTAAACATTGTTTCATCTGCACAAACTGTGATTCAGGTATATTTCTGTCAATCTTTTGTAATTATTAGTAGTTACTAAGTCTGAGCAGAGATTTAAAGGCTTGTTGATTGTGATGAACTTAAACATTACAGATTTTCTATTAATGCTAATTAAAGACTGGATCCAGAAACAAAGGCCTCTAAAATACTACATGACCAGTTAGGACATGTTTAGTGTTCTAACAGGTTCTTTTTATTGAAGGACATGTATGATGACAAAGTTCATTGGATCAACTGTTAAAGTCAGCTGAGACATGCAAGAACATTTTGAAATCTTCTATTTCTCCTACTTTTCCCTGTGAATTTATGAACAATGCTCCAAACTGCACAAATGTGTTGTTTCCC
Organism: Channa maculata; assembly: GCA_020496755.1. Taxonomy (NCBI): domain Eukaryota; kingdom Metazoa; phylum Chordata; class Actinopteri; order Anabantiformes; family Channidae; genus Channa; species Channa maculata. The sequence goes on along the minus strand of JAHZUS010000040.1, from coordinate 69,278 downwards.
AAAGACGTCAGAAAGATCATCTTATCTGGTCTCTAACAGAGATCCTGCATTTCCACATGAACTGTAACATCTATGTGTTCACAGATTCTGGTTTGAAGACAAAAACATCATGTACAACAACATCAGATGCAGTTTGTGAACCACTGGAGGGATTTTACTGTGTGGACTCCACAGAGGACACGTGTGTGAGAGCACACAGACACAAAAGCTGTGAACCAGGACAGTACATCAGCAGAAAAGGTTGGTTTACATGTGGAGACATTAAATTATAAGACATTTGGATCATTTTAATGTATCAAACAGTAACAGTAAACCTTCATAATGTGTCTGTATGTGATTTGTCTTTGCACAGGAACATCGTCCTCAGACACTGAGTGCTCTGACTGCACTGATGGAACATTTTCAGATGGAACATTTCCAGTTTGTCAACCACACACACAGTGAGTGAAGCTTCACATCAGCCACTGACACCTGATTTTCTTCCTACTGCAGTGACCTCATGGTGTCCTACATATTTCTGTAAATGTCCTGTCATTCCAGATGTGACTTAAAGAATCTTCAGCTGATAAAGGCAGGAACTGCTTCAGCTGATGCTGAATGTGGAAAGAACAGTTCAAACCAAACAGGAACTGTGATCAGAGCTGTTGTTCCTGTTATTGTGCTAATTCCAATTATTGGAGCAGTTTTATTTTTTTAATCTACATTAGCAAGAGGATCAGGAATCTACTCTGAGGTAAAAACAATGTTTTTGATAAAAATATGATCAGTCAAATCATTCAGGTGTTGATTGAGGAGTTTTTTACTTGTAGTTTTATTACAGAAAGTAAAGAAATGCAGATTTTCACAATCTGTTATGTTTTAAAGTGTCTTCACTGTTCTTACTGCATTTCACTGTATTTACAGTAACAAACAGGAAGGTTTTTTCCTCCCTCATCATTATTAATGTCACTCTTTTATCCATGTTTCACAAAAAGGAACCTTCTGAATGGAGGAGAGGAAACTGTTGAACCATCTGTGCAGCAGACAGTGTCTGACTGAGGACAAGACGACCCAGATATAAACATGTAGCCAGTGTTTCTGACACTGCAGAGTAAATGTTTTCTAGAATCCAGTTCTAATCAATGTGGATCCTGGTACATTGTCTTTGCAATGTGTAGAAAAAACATCCAGGTGAGTTTTCAGCATTGTGCTAAAAATGAACATGTTGCAGCTGCTGATCTACAGACTGGATCATTATCTCACCTGGATGTCACTGTACTGATGCTACATTTAGTCTGGAATTCAAACTTGGAACCTTCTAGTTTTGTGGACCAAACAAAGAGGATCTTCATTCGTTGGACAGATGTGAAGGAGCATCTCAGTCCAGGTTCTGATGTTGGGACCATGAACCCTGCTTCATTCTGTCTTGTCTGCCAGTCACAGAGTTCACAGATGGACCAGATGAAGCTGAAACTGGATTTTATCTGCAATAAGTAACAAACATCTGGAGCAGAAGATGGAGACAGTTTGATCTGAATTGTAACATGATGAGACAGTTGGTCACATTGGTCATTGGTCAAACTGCACTGTGACCACATCTATATGTTGGAAGATATGAAAGACATTTTTAAATGTAGTTGACACACATTCTGTGGCTGTAACAGCTGTAACAGGGCATCTTATGGATTAAATGTGGCAGAAACATGAAGGACGGAAAAGGTGAATGAAATCAGACCCTGCAGACTTTTACTCTACACACTGTTTCTGACAAGAAGCAGGTTGGAACAAGTTTCACACTTTGACCCATATTTTGGTTCATATACTTCACTCAGAGAAACACAGAGAAGTATATGTTCAGAAAGTGTTTCTGTGTCATTTGCTGCCATGATGTTTGCAGCAGAAGTGAAAAAAGTCTTTAATGGTTCGAGTCTTTAATGAGACTGAGCTGATAAATGTGTTGCTGAACTGTGGGGAAAAGGTTTTGTGACGCACAGCTCCGTGTGTCACGTTGTAAAAGCGAACATTAACATGTCATTTATTTGAATCTCTGTTTGGAGACGTAGTACACACTTCTACCACACTGAGACACTGCTGACTAACATGATGCTGTTTAGAAGAGAAACTGCAATAACGTGAAGCCTGATGGAATCATCCGTTTGATGATTGTTTACTTATTTGTATTGTTGATTTTCTTTTTATTTATATTAAAAACACGAAAATAGACTCTTGTTTTTTCCTACTGGACAAAAGTTTTTGCCCAACATTTCCACATGTTGCTGCTGCAACATGGACATGTCCCCACTGTGGGACAAATAAAGGTTTAAATGATCTGTAATGAAACATTTTCTGAAACATGTTTTAATACAGCATCTGACTTTGTGATTCAGAAGAGTTCAGGGGTTGAAAGACTGTACAATCAAATGTAAACAGAACAAAATCATTTCTTTACCTGATTCAGTTTATTGTGGCTTTTTTTATTCTCAGCATCAACAACCAGATGCCCTCATGTTGTTCAGCCACCTGATATAACTAAACTGTTATGACCTGAGTCATTACGTGTGTTGTTATTGTTTTGTTGTCTTTTTCTCCTCCTCCTCTGTGTTTTGTGTGGGTGTGTCTGAGGGGGGTTGAGCCACAGGTGGTCGTCACGGATTTCGTGTGAGGAGTTCAGTTAGACATCCTGTCATTTGTTCTGTATGTGTTTTGGTTTGGTCAGCAAAGCTCATGGAAATGTTTTTTTTTTTTTTTGTCAAGCCGACACCCTTTGGGGAAGTTGAGCTGGGTAACTTAGCTGGTGGTCCTGCCCCACTCCAAGACCTCCCACTTCATCCTGGCAGGACCGTGGAGGAATTAAAATGAACCTTGCGGATAAGGGAGGTGGAGGTGAGAAAGGTGAAGGCTCTGGAGACAGAACGGGGAGACTCTGTACCTTCGTGTAGATGAGCTGGTTCCGGAGACCTACAGACAGAGATTTAGGAAATGTGAATGAACTTCCACACAGACATATAGAGTTTGCGTTCAAATGGTGTCAGGCTACTAAGGTTAAAACCTGGGATGATCTGCGTGAACTCATATTGTTAGAAGAGTTAACAAACCGGCTACCTGCCAAAATTGTGGTTTACCTGAATGAATGAAAAGTCACTTCTGTTTCTGCGGCTTCTGTCTTAGCGTTAACCCATAAAAATGTGTTAAGTTCACCAGTTCGTCGTGATTTGGTCTTTTCTGATAGAAAATCTCCAACAAACGCTCATCGTTCCCACATAGATGCCTCTGAAACACGCGAGTGTTATTACTGTCATGAGCAGAGACACCTGCTGTCTGTCCATCCTAAAAAGAAAAGAGTCCAAAATGACTAAATCTCCATCACCTATAGCTCTAATACAAAGCAGGCCGCTCTCCACACCTTCAGTGGAGCCTGGAAATAGCAACATTGATGAAGATTTTGAACCTTTTGTCTCTCATGGTTTTGTTTCTCTGCTGTGAGAGAAAAGTCAAGTACCAATCACTATTTGGAGAGATACCGGTGCAAAACAGTCCCTGATTCGTGGGGATGTGTTGCCCTTCTCAGCTCAGTCTTGTGGTTCAGATATGGCAACGTGGGGAGTGAAGATGAGTGTAGCGCGTGCGCCTTTGTATTTTGTTCAGCTGTGCTCCGATTTTGTGACTGGCATGTAGACAAGTATACAGTTTTACCATTTGGATTGAGAAATGATGAATACAGTGCTTTCAGGTGTGAACACATGTGACGTGACTTAGACGACATAGTGGCCTATTCAGCAACCTGGCTGCTTCCCTCATTCCTGTGCTCGCAGCCCCAAACTTCGATGATATAATGGCTGATGCTCTGTCTCGGTGTTAGGACGATAAAAAATTTACTTGGGGGTAAATGTTTGATTTTTGTGTCTTCAGTTTAAGCAATATTGTTGCAATAGCGTGAAGCAATAATACTGCTGCTGCTGCTGCTGGGACACTGTCCCTGCTTCAGTCCACAGTGTTGAGACAAACTAAGAACCTGCATCATATCAATAATGAACTAACTGTGATTATTGTGCTACATTCTGACTGGTGTTTCTGTGGATCTGTTCTCTAATTAATTCATGAAGAACAAACCAGTCAAACACTCCTGAACAACCAGTGTCCAAAAAGCCAAAAAGACCAGAGTGTCCCTCACATCAAACTGCTTGATGTTTTAACTACTCGATGCAGTAAATTGGAACTTTTATTTACTCTTTAAACTCGTGGTTTTAACAACTGGTCCAAACATTTTTATTTCTTTTTTAGTTCACTTTTAGGGAAACGTTTAGTTAATAAAGAGAAGTGTGAAGTATCAGTTGTTTTGTTTCTGGTCACTTTGAGTTACAGATGTCACTTCTCAGCACCTCAGACACACAGATCTATGTAGAGTATATGTGCAACAAAAACTGAATTAAATGTGAGGGGTTCTGATGATCGAATGAAAAACTGAAGACTTTAAATGTTCATAACGTTTCCAGAAACACTGTAACTGCACTGAACAACATGATCATGTTGAATTTATGTAGTTTGCGTATGAACGACACAAGAGACAGGACGGAACAAATAATACAAAAGTAAAAGTGATGGAGTTTAACAAAAATCTAATGATGTGTCCAAACTTTTTCCTGTTTGGAGTCAAAACGTTTCCTTTGTCTTCACTCAGCTGAATTATTTAAATCAGCATTGAGCCACTAACATAAAATAAAAGAGTGTAAATAATTTCTTTATATTCCCAATATATTAAAAAAATATTCACAATATTCTTTTTTTAATATTCTCAAATATTTGAACTGAACAATCAAACAGGTTCCAGTGATTCTAGTTGTTACAGCTCAGTGTAAATGTTTTATTGGTGAAATCAAACGTTTTTCTAACTGTTGTATGTAGATGGAAACTGCACCATTTATTTCTCAGCTTTTAAACATTCAGGTTAAAAAGAGGAAATTCATGTTTCCATGGTCACGTGAACGTCTCTGAGCCGAGTGATCGGAAAACAGCTCAGTGGATCATTTTCACACTGTCGACTGTAAGTAACTGAACTTCTTTGGAGATTTTTCTGGATGTTACGAACCAACAAACTTCATCCTAAATCTCAGAGAGATGGTGTCTTCAGCCCATCAAAACCATCGACCTGATCTTCAAAATGAAGTTGAGGACGTCTGTGACACTCGCGTCTTTCCTGGTAAAATTGTTTATTACAGTAAATAACTGGAAGCTTGTTTTCATATTATTTTTGTTATTTATTGCTCCTTGTCTCCATATCTGATTAGTTTCTGATTCTAATTTTCAGTCTCTGTCGCTCATAAAATAATTTCAGTGTCTCTTCTTATAATACACTTCAGTCTGACTCCACAGTAGAATTTTCACCTTTGTGACAGTTTCAACCTACAAACTGAGAAGTTACAACCTTGTAAAAGTAGAATTCATGGCAGAGCTGCTGTGTTGGATTGTACCTGTCCAGGGTGGACAGTGACAGCTGGGACAGACTGCAGCCCCCCATGACCCACGAGCAGCATAAGTGGTTAAGATAAAGACCATAACCATGGTACAGTTTAGTGCACAGAGAGTGAAACAGTGGTGAAGCTCATGTTTAACACGTCCACACTCATCACTTTACTGCTGTGCTTTAAGCTTCTTCCTCATGATTCTGCTTAGTATCAATAACACAAGTCATTTGACTGGAAGTTGGGAAATTTGGGAATTTTTAGTTTAATAGCAAAAGAATTGATGAATGTTTGTGGTCAAATGTGGGTGAAATAATACTGATTAACAAATGTTATAAAAGTGAAACGATAATTTTATCAATAGGTTTGACTGAAATTAAATCTTTTATTATATCTGCGATGAAGTTAAAACCCTTAAATCTGCTAAAATGCACCAATAATATTTAGTGGAACTTTCGATGAAAATAATAAGACGTTATAGAGACCATACCTCTCTTTTGCTGTCCTCATGTCATCATTACATGACATTAAGTTTGTGTCTCCCTTTCTGTCTCTCTGTCTCCCTCTCTTTCTGTCTCTGTTTCCCTCTCTGTCTCCCTCTCTGTCTGTCTCTCACAATCTGGATGTGGATTGGTTCTGACTCTAGACTAGTTCAGATAAAGCTTCAATAAATAAATACATGGAATATTTTGTACTTATGGAAGTGTATCATTCTCATAATTCTAATGGCAATTCATATTCCAATTAGCTATTCAATTTTCATTTTGGTCATGAAAATTGAATATGCATTTTGCAACTGGCAATTCAATCTTCAATTGAGGTTGAATTATTTGGATTAAAATTTTTAATAAAAGCTAAATCCATTGCACTTTAATATTCCATGGCATTCTGTAATCTTTATTCAATTGGTGATTCAATTTTCAATTAAGTTTGAATTATTTTGTTTAAACAAACTGAATCAATGCTAAATCAACTACATGTCATATTGCCGTTGTTTTCTGGTGTCTTTATTCAAATGTGGAGTCAAACTGTCTATTTGCATTTTCAATTACTTGTCACCACAGTCTATTGGTGTCAAAACTCAACTTTTATTTCCATTAATGTTCAATGTAATCACCTTAAAAACATCTGGTGTTTCATGAAGAGTTATCATAGCATAATTCAAAACTCTGTTCAATTATATATTAACAGCTACACTCAGTTTGCAGTTTGTAAGGTAGCAGTTAGACCAAGCTGAGACCTGTGGTCCAAATGCAGATTTGTGTGTCATTGATTATTTAGCCAAGCTGCTAATGTATTAAGAGCTACACATATGGTTTCTAACCTGTGGTGAAACTACAGATTACTATGACTGAAGCAGGAGGGAAGGAGAATTATTCTACAATTCGACTGCAGGTGGTGCAACCATCTACACAAGAATTGTTGCTTCCATCTGCTTGAGAAGTTCTCCCTCAAGTCACACCAGTTGTGTGAAATTTGAAATCACACAGAAGATTGTTATTAATATTAGTATAAGTACTCTTACAAATGTAACCACAAGGGGGCACAAGCCAGTGTCTTCTTGTACCAGTCCCAAGTCTGGATAAATGCAGAGGGTTCAAGAAGGGCATCTGACTTAAAACACATCCCGTATTACACATGATACTCATGACTTCCATACAGGGTGGGGCCAGAGTTAACCAAGAGACTGATAGTAGGGACTTTATATGTTGGGACTATGATGGGACTATGATGGGAAAGGCTAGAGAAGGTGGATATACTGTGTGTCCAGGAGACCAGGTGGAAAGGTATCAAGGCCGAGGCAAGTGCAGGCAGGTTGGAACGGGTGGAGAAAAGTGTCAGGTGTGTTGTGTGATAAAAGAGTATCAGCAAGAATGAAAGGAAAGGTTTTCAAGATGGTGGTGAGACCAGAGATGTTGTTCGGCTTAGAGACAGTGGCACTAAAGAAAAGACAGGAGGCAGAGCTGGAGGTAGCAAAGCTTGAGATGTTGAGGTTCTCTTTGGGAGTGATGAGGATGGACAGGATCAGGAATGAGTACATCAGAGGGACAGCTCATGTTAGATGTGTTGGAGATAAAGTCAGAGAGGCCAGATTGAGGTGGTTTGGACATGTTCAGAGGAGAAACTGTGAATATATTTGTAGAAGGATGCTGAGGTTGGAGCTGCCAGGCAGGAGGTCTAGAGGGAGATCAAAGAGGAGATTTATGGATGTAGTGAGAGAGGACATGAAGTTAGTTGGTGTGAGAGAAAAGGATGCAGAGGACAGAGTTAGATGGAGGCACATGATTCACTGTGGAGACACCTGAAAGGGAACAGAACAAACTTAAAGAAGTTGTTCTACAGTATGTTGGGTTCCTTCCCTCAGGTTTCCTCTCTTCTTATGTGCTTTAATCAGCATCTTCCTCCACTCACCTCCTCTTCCACTTGTTGCTCTTTATTTCTCTGCTCTTTCTCTCCACCTCATTGTTCTCTCTCTGTTTGACTCCTTCACTTTGTGACAGTGTCTAATTCAAAGGTCAGAGATAAAAACCTTCTTCTCTTTTTCCACAGATACTGGTGATGAACATCTTCAGTGGACATTGTCTCACATGTCATCGAGCAGAGTATCAGATAGGAAATGAATGTTGTCCTATGTGTCCTGCTGGTAAGATCCAACCGAATGTTAAAGGGACATTTCACTGATAAAATGTTAGTGATATTTTATTAATTGTTGGTTTTCTTTACAACAGGAAATCGAGTTAAAACTGATTGCACAGAGTTCAGAAGTACTTCCTGTCTGTCCTGCTTGGAGGGAACATTTATGAATCAGCCCACTGGACTTAAACATTGTTTAAGCTGCACAAACTGTAATTCAGGTATATTTCTGTCAATCTTTTGTAATTATTAGTAGTTACTAAGTCTGAGCAGAGATTTAAAGGCTTGTTGATTGTGATGAACTTAAACATTACAGATTTTCTATTAATGCTAATTAAAGACTGGATCCAGAAACAAAGGCCTCTAAAATACTACATGACCAGTTAGGACATGTTTAGTGTTCTAACAGGTTCTTTTTATTGAAGGACATATATGATGACAAAGTTCATTGGATCAACTGTTAAAGTCAGCTGAGACATGCAAGAACATTTTGAAATCTTCTATTTCTCCTACTTTTCCCTGTGAATTTATGAACAATGCTCCAAACTGCACAAATGTGTTGTTTCCCAAAGACGTCAGAAAGATCATCTTATCTGGTCTCTAACAGAGATCCTGCATTTCCACATGTACTGTAACATCTATGTGTTCACAGATTCTGGTTTGAAGACAAAAACATCATGTACAACAACATCAGATGCAGTTTGTGAACCACTGGAGGGATTTTACTGTGTGGACTCCACAGAGGACACGTGTGTGAGAGCACACAGACACAAAAGCTGTGAACCAGGACAGTACATCAGCAGAAAAGGTTGGTTTTCATGTGGAGACTTTAAATTATAAGACATTTGGATCATTTTAATGTATGAAACAGTAACAGTAAACCTTCATAATGTGTCTGTGTGTGATTTGTCTTTGCACAGGAACATCCTCCTCAGACACTGAGTGCTCTGACTGCACTGATGGAACATTTTCAGATGGAACATTTCCAGTTTGTCAACCACACACACAGTGAGTGAAGCTTCACATCAGCCACTGACACCTGATTTTCTTCCTGCTGCAGTGACCTCATGGTGTCCTACATATTTCTGTAAATGTCCTGTCATTCCAGATGTGACTTAAAGAATCTTCAGCTGATAAAGGCAGGAACTGTTGTTTTTTTAATTGTGGTAATTTTACTTCTCGTAGCAGTTTTATTTTTCTTTACAAGCAACACAGGAATTCAACTTCAGGTAAAAACAAAACATGTTTCTGATAGATAAAAATATGATCAGTCAAATCATAAAGTTGTTGAAGACTTTTTTACTGGTAATGTTTTATTAGAGTAAGTAAAGAAGTGCAGACAGGAAGGTTTTTTCCTCCCTCATCATTATTAATGTCACTCTTTTATCCATATTTTACAAAAAGGAACCTTCTGAATGGAGGAGACAATACTAAGGACACATTGGTGCTGCAGCAGGTAAGACAGCAACGTGTTCTTCACTGAAATGTCCCTGACTGAGGACAGTCTCACTGATCTACACTCTGTGATGTCTTTACAATTATAGGTTCAGTTTGAAAATAAATGTTATTCTGTCCTCAGGTTGAGACAGTCCAGACATAAACATGAAGCCAGTGTTTCTGACACTGCAGAGTAAATGTTTTCTAGAATCCAGTTCTAATCAACGTGGATCCTGGTACATTGTCTTTGCAGTGTGTAGAAAAAAACATCCAGAATTGTGCTAAAAATGAAATGTTGCAGCTGCTGATCTACAGACTGGATCATTATCTCACCTGGATGTCACTGTACTGATGCTACATTTAGTCTGGAATTCAAACTTGGAACCTTCTAGTTTTGTGGACCAAACAAAGAGGATCTTCATTCATTGGACAGCTGTGAAGGAGCATCTCAGTCCAGGTTCTGATGTTGGGACCATGAACCCTGCTTCATTCTGTCTTGTCTGCCAGTCACAGAGTTCACAGATGGACCAGATGAAGCTGAAACTGGATTTTATCTGAAATAAGTAACAAACATCTGGAGCAGAAGATGGAGACAGTTTGACCTGAACTGTAACATGATGAGACAGTTGGTCACATTGGTCATTGGTCAAACTGCACCGTGACCACATCTGACTACAGGAGCAGGACAAATACAGTGTGAGGTAAAAAGATGGACATTCCCCCAAAAATCTATTGAAAATCAAAGGTTTATGGTTGAAAGTTGATTTCAGTTGGACTTGGCATCGTTTTCTGTCACTATACTTTTAAAATTAGTGAACCGTGCTTCCAGAGATGGAATAGGTTTCATTAAGAGAAGCCCAGGTGGGTTTGAACACGTGAGCTCCAACATTTGAGCACTTCACATTAAGCCCTGAACCACTGCAGCAGGCTACAGACTGAATGACTGGTTGTCTTAATGGAAGATCTTCTATCTACACAAACACATTTGAGTACAGGGCTTAAACTTCTTGGCAGTTTGAGCTGTTAACAATGTGCAGACCAACATGTCCAAATTTAAAATAAGTTCATTTAATTTGCCTCTTTAAAAAGGTCACTAGAGAGCAGCATTACTGCTGGCAGTGTGCAGCCTGCTGGACGCTCATCAGAAGACTTTATAAAGTAAAGTCTGAGCGTGTGAAATGTTTTTCGGTGTCTTTGTTCAATGCAGCACAGTGGCTGCATAATTAGCTTAAATCTTTGTAGCTGATGCTAATGTTAGCTTAGCAATGTGGAATAGATGAACCACTCCGACTGTAACAATCATATGAGAACTGGCAACAAACCACTGTGTTTTCTGTGTTTTTTAAAGACAACTGAATCTTTTCATTTAGTAGTTTTAATGTTTCTAACATGATCCCAGAAAAGCTCAGTTCTCGTGTATAATTTGTTTGTTGTAAAGTAAAATTGTGTTGTAAATATTGTATATAATTTGATAAATGAATAAATACTTATAGACTAATGCTGCATTTAGCTGCTGTTGAACTGCAGAATTTTTGCTGTCAATTAAGTTTTTTGTTTTTAAAGATTTAAGTGAATGTGAAGTTATGGAAGAGTTGTGTTTTCAGCAGTTTTTTGAATATTGGGACTGAGGCTGCTGATTCTGCAGAGTTTAGAAGCTCTTTCCACTATCGCAGGATCACTGAGGTAAAGAGATTTGTTTGGAACAGAGTGTATTATAAGTACAGGTGGTTCTAAAGTTTTATTTTTTTTTCAATTACAACAATCTCAGTTTTGCTCACACAGAGCTGCAAAAAGTTTTGAGTCATGCAGCTTTTTGTCTTTGCAGTGATCTAATGTTAATTAAGTTAAATATATGCACTTAAATCTATTTAAAGATTAAAAAACTTTCTTTCTTGCACTTGCATCTCATGAAATGTAAAGACTTTTCTGATTGGACTTTGCTTTGATGCCTTGTACCTCACTTGTAAGTCGCTTTGGATAAAAGCGTCTGATAAATCACTACATGTAAATAACCAGAATTTGCTCCACATTTGTGGCTTCTGTTGGTCAGCAGCTAATCTTCATATTAAACATTATTGTAAATTAACATTTGATGTTCTAAGACCATAATTAAAACCACATATTTTTGTATGTCACATTATTTGTGTCAGTTCCACCTACATTATATCCATTAAATAATCAGATGCTGTAATTTTATTCTTCATCTGATAAAGGCAGGAACATTTACATTTACATTTACATTTAGTCATTTGTCAGACGCTTTTATCCAAAGCGACTTACAAGTGAGGTACAAGGCAGCAAAAACCTAAGTCAAGGAGAAAACATCAAAGCAAAGTCCTATCAGAAAAGTGTTCACAGTTCACGAGATACAAGTGCAAGAGAGCAGAAAGTTTTTTTTTTTTTTTTTTTAAAGATTTAAGTGCATAGGAAGATGCGGAAGAGTTCCGTTTTCAGCAGTTTTTTGAATATTGGGAGAGAATCAGCTGAGCATGCAGCGTTTGGTAGCTCGTTCCACCATCGTGGGATCATTGCGCTGAACAGTTTTGCTTGGTGTCTTCTATGCGGTGCTGGGACCCCCAGACGTCGTTCGTTGGCAGAGCGCAGCGGGCGAGAAGGATTGTAGACTTGAATGAGTGAGTTGAGGTAAGCGGGAGCTGTCGAGTTAACAACCCTGTAAGCAAGAGACAGAGCTTTGAACCTGATGCGAGCAGCAACAGGAAGCCAGTGTAGAGATCTAAAAAGTGGTGTGACATGGGTCTTTTTTGGCTGATTAAAAATTAGGCGAGCTGCCGCATTTTGGATCATCTGCAAGGGTTTGATTGTGGATATCGGTAACCCCATCAACAAAGCGTTGCAGTAATCAAGACGAGATGTGACCAGCGCCTGTACAATGAGTTGGGTTGTATATTCCGTGATGTAGGGTCTGATTTCCTGATGTTGTAAATAGCAAATCTGCTGCCCTAGAGACTGCTCTTTAAAAACTCTGCACAACGACGTTTGCTGGTAAAACTGTTCACCACCTTTACTGCACTTTTATCAGGATGTAAATTATCATTTGTTGTTATTTTGTTTTCTTGCTTAGTTCCTGTTTTCGGCTTGATTATTTTTTAAAAGAAGCTCTTTTCTTGTAAACCTGTCAAAATAAATAAAAAACAAATAATATTCGAATGAAATCTAACAATGAATTTTCACTGCAGTGTTTTAACTCAATGATTTTATCTGAAACATCAGAGAATCTAAGCTGTAAAAACACATTAGTCACTGAGTCACACTGTCTCTTCATTTTCATTTTGGACTTTTAGACTCTGAGAACCAGTGGACGATGTCTGGACCAGTTATTTACTAGAGAACCTCCTCCTCAACACTGGAACAGTTTTTAGTGGCTGTTGATTTTCCTCAAATATTTGAAGTGATGAACAGAGACATGAAGGAGAAAGGACAATGTCCATGATGATTCTCACAACCATGAATCATCTGTGATAGTTGAGAAACATGAGAACGTGTCCTACTGCAGATTTAGAACTGAGTCAATATGAAGAAAATCGATGAACATATGACGGAGCACGTGCTCCTTATGCACATGTGTCTACATGTTTGACCCTCTGTCTTATTATCACAGTGTCAGTCGTCTGTAAATCACTTGAATTCCATGAACCTCAGTGACCAGAGCTCATACAGTCACTGCTTATGTTGTGAAAGTACTTAATTCTGCCTTGAGCTGAAGTCCTTTGCTTTTTTTCTCTCTCCAGGTTCCTCAGATTTAAACTACAAGGCAGTGAACAGGTTACAGAACAGGGAGGAGAGTTAATAGAGAAATGACACTTTACTGATGTCAGAGATGTGAAGCTGTACAGTGTCACTTGTCAGCTTCTCTGAGCAAGACAGGAACCTCGTCTCCCTTCTTATTTTCAGTTTGTCAGTTACATAAAGCCTTCAAACATTTGTCTAAGCTCTGCAGCCACGTGTTTTCATATAAAGGCCCAACTTAAGTGGTTGCCTCCATTATCCACTTCCTCCATTTCGTTCCATTATCTTTCCCAGATCAAATGAAGCTGATGCAATTATCTCTATAATTCATCTGGCGCCCTTGGTATATTTTGCCTTAGACGTCCTGAGGCTGCCAGTGCTGAAGACTAAGACCAAATCCCACTAGTTGTATCTTTGGCTTTTTTTTTTTCCTTTCGGCTTATCCCGTCAGTTTAGGGTCAACCTGGATCATTGTCCGCATGTTGATTTGGCAGTTTTTACGCCGGATGCCCTTCCTCCCCAATTTCTACCGGGCTTGGACCAGCACTGCACTGCTGGGGAGGGGAATGGGCTGTTAGGGGTTCAGTGTCTTGCCCAGGGACACTTCGACATATAGCCAGGGCCGGGGATCAAACCACTCACCGTGGACGACTGCCTTTACCAACTGAGCTACAGCCGCCCCTACTATAAAACCATCCTTTATAATACAAAATACATGTTATTCTGTAGCCAGTGTTTCTGACACTGCAGAGTAAATGTGTTCTAGAATCCAGTTCTAATGAATGTGGATCCTGGTACATTGTCTTTGAATTTTCAGCATTGTGCTAAAAACATGTTGCAGCTGCTGATCTACAGGCTGGATCATTATCTCACCTGCACATTTTCTCTACACAGTTTCTGACAAGAAGCAGGATGGAACATTTTATACATACAGTCATTCTCAGCAACAATAACCAGATGCCAGATGTTTTTGGACTTGTCTATGTTAGACAGTATGTGTGTGTACTGTTGGTATGAAAATGAAATGACAGTCTTAGCTGGGAGGTGTAGAATGCATGATACAGAGGTTTTTAATGTTTGACCTTTAAACCTCCTGGACTGGTGACTGCACGGTGCCTCACTAATGCACTAAATGTGAGGCTGGTTCACTCACATGTAAAAACTGAGACAGAGTCTGTGATTTAATTGTTTTCCAGGTGTCAGACTGTGGAGTGTGTGTTCCTGATATTTCAGAGTTTAGTGCACAAATAATTGTAGAGACAGATTTACTCATGTCCAGGGTCCTAAAGAGACTTCACTGCAGAGTATGTAGCACAGTTAAAATACACTCAGTGTTTCTTACAGTTTTCACAGCTCAGGACAACAATAAAACCCACAGAACACAGGAAGACACAGCGAACACGTACAGCTACACTACACAACAACACAGGACCCACCTGTCTGCTCTCGGCTCTCTCCAACTCGAGAGGAAATCCTCTAAACTTAAGCTAAGAATATCAGCAGATCACAAACAGTTAATTACAGATTCTCAAGATGAATTGTTTTAAGCTTGTTAAAGGTGAGTTCACCTGACTGAGAAAAAAGATCCTCGTATTAAACTAGTAAAGTTTCCTATTAACTGTCAACAGTGATTCTAGAAGCTGAATGTGCATCTGCCCAGCTGTGGGATGTGTGTGTGCAGTTTGTAGATTTTCATCATGTCTGATGTGTTTGGGTTTCTAGCAACTGAGTGGCTCTGTAAATATTTAATGTCCTGCACTTATACAGCGTTTTTCGACCTACTGGCACTGAAAGTGCTTTACACTGCTTCTTATTCACACTCACAATCACACACACACTCACACACTGATGGGGGAGGCACATAACTAAGTTGGGGTTCAGTGTCTTGCTCAAGGACACTTCAACATGTGACAGAAGCAGTTGGAGATTGGTGGACAAACGCTCCATCCTGCACCACAGTCCTTTAATATTACTGTATTTTCTAATCGAGAAGAATCACGTCACTGTAAACTGAAAACAAAGTGAGTATAGAAACTCTAGAACATTCTTTTGACAGTTTTTATCACCTTCTATAACTTGACTGAAGCGGCCATTTTCTTGTTTGCATGTTTTTGCCTGTTTTTCCTGTTTTCCAAAAAACTTTATTCCAAATCCCACTAAATTGTATGTTTGGCTACTGAAAACCATCAACTTGTTGTTTAAAATATCTGCAGAATGACATGGAAGTTTGTTTGATTGTATTTTTGTCATGTATCCACCACATTGATTCTCTTCTGTTTTTAACAAGTTTTTAAAAACCAAATTACAAAAATCAGTGAAGCTTCACCACCTTTGCTACACTTTTATCAGGATTTGGTTCAAACCAAGGTAAATATCACCTATTGTTACTTTGTGTTCTTGCTTTGTTCTGTTTCATTAAAAACATACTCAAGCTGCTGAGTCCAACTGTGTCATTGTTCTGGTAAAGAGAATGTTGGTCCCTGAGAACCAGTGGACTATGTCTGGACCAGACATTTGAAGTAGAACCTCCTTCTCAACACTGATACAGTTTTTTGGGGGAGGTGATGCTCATTTTTACATCACTGTTAAACATTGAGTATTTACAGTTAGTTATCATCGCAGTTTTTTTAAATATATATTTTAATGTGAGTGTGACCTGATCCCATTGTTTATAAAACTGTCAGAATCATGATATTTTACCATGAAAAACATACAAACCTTCACATATATAAACTGGTAAACAAACAGGTTCCAGTGAATCTACTGGCCATCATCTACTTTTCCTGAGACTCTGCAGTTTCAGTATAACTCGGAAACCTGATTTTTTTTCATCGCTGAAATCAAACATTTTTCTAATTGTTGTATGTAGATGGAAAACTTCACCATTTATTTCTCAGCTTTCTAATAATTCGCGCTACACTACAGAGGAAAATCTTTTTTCCGAGGCCGTTGAACGTCTCCGAGAGCAGTGAGGAAAAACAGCTCAGTGGATCATTTTCACATTCGATGTTAAGTGGCTGAATTATTTGTTCAGTCAAAGACCAGAACCAGCTACAGAGATCAGTAGCTGGTTCTCATAGTCACTGATCCAGAAAAACTCATCATAAGCTGTAGACATTTTACAAAAAAGTACAGTCCTTACATAATTTCCCAGTGGGATCATAAAGTTGTTTGAATCTTAAATAAATCACAGAAAGTGAACGTTATTCGCAATAAAGTCGTTTCCGCTCAGAGAAACCATCAAACCAGCGTCTTTCTACAGCTGAAGGTTTGTGAACCAAAGTGCAAACACAGAGACTCTGTCTTCTAGTTAAAATCTGCTTCACATGAGGCTCCACACTAAAATGCTCTTTTATCAGGAAAAGTCTGATGTTTGTTTCTCTCTACAAAAAGAACAGTTTGATCTGAGCATCACAAATGTTACATTGTATAAAGAACAAAGATTTCATCTCATGAGTCCATGGAGGCTCAGATATAAAAGATCCCAGTTCAAAATGTTTTGAATGAGCCATTGTTGAGGAATATTCACAAATCATCTCTCTCTCTCGTGCTTTCGGTTTATCCCGTGAGGTCAACGTCGCCACAGGGGATCATTTGTCCGCATGATGATTTGGCAGGTTTTTTTTTTTTTTACGCCGTCCTTCCTGACGGAACCCTCCCCAATTTCTTCCTGAGAGGAGAAACAGGAAAACAGCTCATTGGATCATTTTCACACACTCGACGGTAAGTAGCTGAATTTCTGTTATTTGTTCAGTCAAAGACCAGAACCAGTCCTGAGAGACCAGTATATCAGTATGGTACCAGTGGACACTTGTGTACAACTACATATACGTGTATTACTGTAGTACAGAAAACGGCGCAGTTTAGTTTTTACTCAATTTTTAATAAAGAACCTGTTTCTGCAAACGTCGCAGTGAAAATCAACGTATTTCTGTATTGAAATAAAGGAGTAAATGAAGACATCATCTGTCCTGTTTGTAGACACCAGGACAGCGGTTGCAGTTTATTAGGAACCTTCGTTTTATGGAAAGAAAATGTAGCCAGAGACCTCGTCTGAACTAATGTCTCTGCATCGTCTCCATTGATTTCTAATGTTAATGTTTCATGTTTTTAGCAGCAGATCGTTTCAGTCTTTACTGCATCACTGTAAAACTTGTTATCAGTAGCTGTTTCTCATAGTCACTGATCCAGAAAAACTCATCATAAATTGTAGACATTTTACAAAAAAGTACAGTCACAGAACAATAAGTAACTTTATTCTCAATAAAGTCTTTTCCGCTCAGAGAAACCATCAAACCAGCGTCTTTCTACAGCTGAAGCTTTGTGAACCTTCTACTTGTCAAATCGGTCTGATAATTGCAGGTTCGTGTCCCATGTTTCCACTAATAACCAAAGCTGGAGCAGGTTTATGAGCAAAAATGATTGAATTTCTCTGTGTGTTACAGGACTGGTACAATGGTGAATAAGTACAGAAATGAGATAATGAGATAATTATCACGAGATAAAAAAGTAGCTGCATCAATGGACGTTCTTGGCTGAAGAGGCAAAGTTGGTTCTTGAGCAAATGTTAATAAAGTCGATCTCATCGTCCACTGTACCGACTGTTTAGTGCAGTTATTAAATATTTCTTATTCTTTCCAGACAACACAACAAATCTCAGTGAAATGATTTCTTCAGCTGATACGAGACCCTTGACCTTCTCTTCAAAATGACTTTGAGGACGTCTGTGATGGTCACGTCTTTCCTGGTAAAACAGTTTATTACAGTAAATAACTGGAAGCTGTTTTTTTATTGTTCTGTGGGGGTGAAATGCAGCACATGTTTGTCTGGTGGTGGGAGGAGACGGTGTTGTGAAAGTTGTCTTGCAAATCATTGCTGTTGTTCATTGTTGTTTGTTGCTGTAGTGTTTAATGTGAGATTTATGGAAACAGCAGGTTAGAATCCAGCAGAACACAAACACTTTGTTTGCTCTGTCATTGTCACTACAGCTGAAAACAAAGACATTGATACAAAATAAGAAGAGTCTTTCTTTCCTGAGACAGACTGCAGACCTGTCCAGGGTCTGCAGCCATACTTGTACCAACCATGAGGTTAAAATGCATGAGCTCATAATATTATCAGGCCTAAACTGCACCAATAATGTACATTAATATTTAGTGGAACTTCTGATGAAAATAATAAGACGTTGTAGAGCAGAGGCAGAGACACTATGGGATTAACTTTGTGTCTTCTTTCCCTCTCTGTCTCCCTCTCTGCCTCCCTCTCTGTCTCCCTCTCTGTCTCTGTCTCTCTGTATATTTGTGCAGGTGTCTCCAGCTTTGGAGCTGTGTGTTTTCACTGTGTACTTACTGCTTCTACCAACCTGGGTTTCATCTGTTGCTTCTTTCTTTTCTTTCCACTCACCCCATCGATTGAGGCAGATGTCCGTTCACCCTGAACCTGGTTCTGTTCCTTGTTTCTTCTGTTAAAGGGAGTTTTGATCATATTCATACAGATTCTGTAAGGTCTTCACCTTCATATGGAAAGTGCTTTAAGATGGTTTCTGTTGGGATTTGGTGCTGAATAAATACATAGAATTACTATGTTGGACACTGAAACAAATACACAAACCTTCAGGACAATCTGGATGTGGATTGGTTCAGATTCTAGACTAGTTCAGATAAAGCTTCAATAACTAAACTGAATACTTTGTAGTCACTGGAAACACTTTAAGTCCATCTGTTTATTATTAATAATAGTGAATAAAACACTGCAGTGTTGTTGTTAACAGATTTAAAGGACATTAAATGTGTTTATTAGTGATGGACAGAAGCAGTTTTTGAAGGACAGTGACATCTGGTGGCTGATAAATCTTACTTTAAACCTTCAGGACTAAAGGATTTTCACATCTTTAATGTCCTGTTTGCAATAAATCAACAAGAAAAAGACTTTTGTTCTTATAGAACTTCAGCAGAAGTCTTGTCTGTGTCTACCTGCCTAAATGCATTGAGTTGTTGCCATGTGATTGGCTGATTAGATATTTGCATTAACAAACAGTTGGACAGGTGTACCTAATAAAGTGGCTGGTGAGTGTAAGTAAATGCAGTAAAATTCTATGTGGGAGAAAAAAAGCACTGACAGTCATGAACTGGCCTTAAAGGACGTCACAGTAAATATTGACTTCTGCCTGTAGAAGCTGCTTTGTTGGAAATATGTGTTGGTTTTTTAATTATGCAGCTTGTTAAAACAGCAAAGCTGATGGGCAACTTAAAGCTTTTACACAGTAATGTACATCCACACAAACATAGTACGTTAGGATTTAAATTTAACATCTGTATTTTTGTAATAAAAAAAAAAAACTACACTACACTTGTTGAACTTTGAGTTTTCTAGCAGAACTGATGGACTTTGATTGTAAGAAGTGATAAATGTTTGGTGTCAAATGTTGGTGAAATAATACCAATTAACAAATGTTATAAAAGTGAAAATATAATTTAATAAATAACTTTGTGAATTAAATTAAATCTTTGGAACAACAAACATTGGAACAAATTGAGGACAGTGACATCTTGTGGCTGTTAAATCTTACTTCAAACCTTCAGGACTAAAGGATTTTCACATGTTTAATGTCCTGTTTGCCACAACTTTCAGATATTTATTTGTAAAAATAAGGAAATTTGTAAAATTTAAAAAACTATTTATCATTTTGTGTTTGTCTATCAGATAAAATCCCAATAAAATATGTTTACACTTAACGTAACATTTAGTAGAAGAGAAAAGAAGAAAAACTACTAACAGTTTGTTTTCCCTCTTCAGTTCTACAGTATGTTGGGTTCATTCCCTCAGGTTTCCTCTCTTCTTATGTGCTTTAATCAGCATCTTCCTCCACTCACCTCCTCTTCCACTTGTTGCTCTTTATTTCTCTGCTCTTTCTCTCCACCTCATTGTTCTCTCTCTGTTTGACTCCTTCACTTTGTGACAGTGTCTAATTCAAAGGTCAGAGATAAAAACCTTCTTCTCTTTTTCCACAGATACTGGTGATGAACATCTTCAGTGGACATTGTCTCACATGTCATCGAGCAGAGTATCAGATAGGAAATGAATGTTGTCCTAAGTGTCTTCCTGGTAAGATCCAACTGAATGTTAAAGGGACATTTCAATGATAAAATGTCAGTGATATTTTATTAATTGTTGGTTTTATTGACAACAGGAAGTCGAGTTAAAACGGATTGCACAGTCCTCCGAGATACTTCCTGTCTGCCCTGCTTGGAGGGAACATTTATGAATCAGCCCACTGGACTTAAACATTGTTTAATCTGCAGAAACTGTGATTCAGGTATATTTCTGTCAATCTTTTGTAATTATTAGTAGTTACTAAGTCTGAGCAGAGATTTAAAGGCTTGTTGATTGTGATGAACTTAAACATTACAGATTTTCTCTTAATGATAATTAAAGACTGGATCCAGAAACAAAGGCCTCTAAAATACTACATGACCAGTTAGGACATGTTTAGTGTTCTAACAGGTTCTTTTTATTGAAGGACATGTATGATGACAAAGTTCATTGGATCAACTGTTAAAGTCAGCTGAGACATGCAAGAACATTTTGAAATCTTCTATTTCTCCTACTTTTCCCTGTGAATTTATGAACAATGCTCCAAACTGCACAAATGTGTTGTTTCCCAAAGACGTCAGAAAGATCATCTTATCTGGTCTCTAACAGAGATCCTGCATTTCCACATGTACTGTAACATCTATGTGTTCACAGATTCTGGTTTGAAGACAAAAACATCATGTACAACAAGATCAGATGCAGTTTGTGAACCACTGGAGGGATTTTACTGTGTGGACTCCACAGAGGACACGTGTGTGAGAGCACACAGACACAAAAGCTGTGAACCAGGACAGTACATCAGCAGAAAAGGTTGGTTTTCATGTGGAGACATTAACATTGAAGCACCAAGAATAATTTGTAGAAAACAGTTTAAAGCAGTCGAACTCTCAAATCAACCTTTAGGAGCAAACAATGAAACATGTTTTTAACAGATTAAAGCACAGAAAAATACTTAATTCAACCTCGTCAGACATGTTCCAATTAAATTCTCAAATGCTAAGAAATGTAAATAAGGACCTTTATGAAAGAGTATTAACTGATAACTGCAGCTTTAGTGATGTGAAATCAATGAATATGTCCCATCTGTTGGTCAGTGTCTCAAATGTTCCATGTTAATGTCATGTGATACCATCAATATGGTCCAATCCAACCTGGGATTAAACAGCACACTCAGTATAAACAGCTACTGGTGGATTAATAAAAATCCATAAGTAACAATTTTCAAATCATATCATTGATACAAGACACTTTTTTTCAAAGTTCTCACAAAGTAAATCAGTTTACTAAATAATGTGATTCTGTATTTCTGACACAAAGGATAAAACCAAGTGCTTTTCATTCTCATTCGTGAAGTTGACAAATGTGATCATGTTCTAGTGAATCTGTCACTTTACATCAACATGTTCCTCAGAAAACAACTGCATGAAGCTCTGATGTTAATAACATTTGGATCATTTTAATGTATCAAACAGTAACAGTAAACCTTCATAATGTGTCTGTATGTGATTTGTCTTTGCACAGGAACATCCTCCTCAGACACTGAGTGCTCTGACTGCACTGATGGAACATTTTCAGATGGAACATTTCCAGTTTGTCAACCACACACACAGTGAGTGAAGCTTCACATCAGCCACTGACACCTGATTTTCTTCCTACTGCAGTGACCTCATGGTGTCCTACATATTTCTGTAAATGTCCTGTCATTCCAGATGTGACTTAAAGAATCTTCAGCTGATAAAGGCAGGAACTGCTTCAGCTGATGCTGAATGTGGAGAGAACAGTTTGATCCACACAGGAATTGTGATCGGAGCTGTTGTTTCTGTTATTGTGCTAATTCCAATTATTGGAGCAGTTTTATTTTTTCTCTATAAGAAAAAGAAGAATTCAACCTCAGGTAAAAACAAATTGAATTTCTGATAGATAATATTATTATCAGTCAAATCATTCAGGTGTTAATTGAGGAGTTTTTTTACTGGTAATATTTTATTACAGAAAGTAACGAAATGCAGATTTTCACAATCTGTGTCTTCACTGCATTTACAGTAACAAACAGGAAGGTTTTTTCCTCCCTCGTCATTATTAATGTCACTCTTTTATCCATATTTCACAAAAAGGAACCTCTGAATGGAGGAGAGAAAACTGTTGAACCATCTGTGCAGCAGACAGTGTCTGACTGAGGACAAGACGACCCAGATATAAACATGTAGCCAGTGTTTCTGACACTGCAGAGTAAATGTTTTCTAGAATCCAGTTCTAATCAATGTGGATCCTGGTACATTGTCTTTGCAGTGGATAGAAAAAAACATCCAGGTGAGTTTTCAGCATTGGGCTTGTAACTGCTGTTAGAAGCAGGTATAATGTTTAAGTTTATATAATTGTTTTAGTTAGGATTACATATAATTTGTACGGAAAAGGAGGAATTTATATGATTAAGAATATATTTGTTTTCGTTCTTAAGTCATTTGTATAGTGTTTCCCAAGCGGAACCAATGTTCGCCAGTCCAGGTAAAGACAGGTTATTATTGAGTGCGACATCATTATGCTACACGTGTGATGCCGAGTTGTCGTGTTCAGCCGAAGATAATATTTTAAGTTACGTTGCTGTAAAATGTTTCCAAGGTCTGAGACAGAGCAAAACTTGTTAAGCTGAAGTTATATTCTCCCCGTATGTTAATGCGGCCAATGAGGTTTTATTTTCTGTTTATGTCAAAGAAAAGATTGTAATTTAGATTTGTGTTTTATTTATATTTGAACTTTATTTAGTTCTCACGGCATAATGAACATCTTTGGAAATAAATGCCTGTGACGAGATCACCGTGTGTCCGTGATTAACTGGATGGGAGTAACAGTGAGAACTCAGTCTCCTCGACATGAGGTGAAGAGACGATAAACGCCTGCTGCAGAAGAAGCTGCAAGCAAGATTCAACGCACACTAGCATCAAGCAGATAAGACAGTACATACACCAATAACCTAAAAGGGTGGAATAGAAGACAGTCAAGCCAATAAGAAGAAACATTTAAAACAAGTTAAATGTTAATAAGTGGTTAAAGGACTCTATAAGTACTGTAAAGGAAGTGTTATGTGCATGTTCTAAGTTTAAAATGCTGATGAGCACATTTAATCTCAATCATCAAGAAAGCTGCAACGTGAAAGAGTAAATAGCATATATTTATAGACTGTTTACTGTTCTTAAGTGTTAAATGAGTGGTTCAGTTCGCAAGTTGAAACTAACCCATATGTATCATAGTATGTTGTTTGGTACTGAGTAGATTATATTAAGGTATTGTTGGTTGAACAGAATAGTTTAGTTCCCTTCAGTTATTTCTACAATGTACATTGTTAAGATAAACAATTAATTAAACTAGGAAATATTAAGATAAACTCAGACAATAATACAATGGCCGAACATGAAGAAGAAGTTAACAAAAAAAAGGCTCAGATAAAGAAAGCTATGACCAAAGGACACAACAGCAGTCTAAAGATTCTAATAAGGAGCCTATAAGCCCAAATCCATCAGACAAGGATGATGTTATAAGGGAAACTGATGTTGTTGTTATACAGGAATTACGAAGAAGCCAAAGAACCAGAACCTTTACTGCACGGGGGCAAGAACTGCATGTCAGCAAAATTAGGAGGCTTCAACGTCGCTTTGCCATTACTTATGACAGATGGAAAGCTCTAGCCAAACAAGCTAAAAAGGAGCTTGGTGGATCTTCTTCCCCCGACGTTGTACTAGACCTCAGGACTAAGATTCACTGTGCTCTGACAGAAGTCAAACAAGCTTATGATGACTTGCGACAACAAAGTATCCCTGATGGAGAGACACGGCGCAGAGCAGACACCTGTGATGCAGTTTCAAAGCGACTCTTAGACTATGCATAGAACTGTCTTGAAATGAGAGAGGGTTCTCATAAGGAACAAATTTATTGGACTGATACTGGCTCTGTGTTTTCATCTGTTGTTTCCCAGAGGTCCAGGGCAAGTTCTAAAGGTTCGAGGTCCATAAATAAGTTAAGTATAAGTTCCACACATTCAAGCCTGTCTTCAGCAAATAAACAAGAGGCAGCAGCAGAGTTAGCTGCCACTCAAGCCACTCTAAAAATCTTAGAAGAAATAGATTGTGAGAAACAAGCGCTTGAAATTCTTGAAACAGAAGATGCTGCAAGAAAAAGGACCTTAGAAGAGAAGCGCAGGCAGATGGAACGCTTAGAGACTGTTAAGAGGATGAATGCAGCAAAGGCACGTTTGCAAGTTTATGAAAGGGGAGCGAGCTCGGAAGAAGAGATAACAAGTTTACTCCACGATTGTAACTTTGCAGAGATCAAAACCGCTCTAAGCCCAAGTGAACTCCCAGCACACAAGTTTGCAATGCCAAAACACATCACTCATACTCAACCTGTTACAATCCCTCAACCTGCCAAAGAGAGAGTCTACTGCCGATGTTCCTAAAGAAGAAAACACAGCAGCATTAGCCGAAGCAATAGTGGAATCTATTAATGTAAGTCGCCTACCATTACCCGAAATTTCTGTTTTCAGTGGAGATCCACTAAGATACACAGACTGGAAGATGTCCTTTCTATTGTTAATAGACAAGAAAAACATTCCTATAAATGAGAAAGTCTATTACCTTCACAAGTATGTAGGGGGTCCTGCAAGGAAAGCTATTGAAAGTTCTTTTCTGTTAGGTACAGACCAAGCTTATCATGCTGCATGGAATATCTTAGAAGAAAGGTATGGAAGCTCCTTTGTGATCGCAAAGGCCTTTAGGGATAAACTTGCTTTATGGCCAAAGATAGGACCCAAGGATTGTTTTGAATTAAGAGAGTTTGTGGATTTTCTCCGTGGCTGTTGTACGGCAATGTCACAAATCAAAGGTCTTGAAATCCTTAGTGACTGTGGTGAAAACCAAAGAATTCTAAACAAGCTTCCAGATTGGTTAGTGGCCAGATGGAATAGAAAGGTTGTAGAAATTGAAGAAACCAGCCAAACATTCCCAAGTTTCAAACAGTTCGTTGACTTTCTCACATTAGAAGCTAAAATAGCTTGTAATCCAGTGACGTCACTTCACGCCCTGAAGTCCAGTGATGGTGAGAAGCCAAGGATGGCAAAAACTCGAAGTGTGGGTTCACGTGTACTGGTAAACAGCACAGAGGAAACTCTGGAAGCGTAAGGGTGTGAATTTTGTGAGAAGCCATCACATAGTATTCATACTTGTTGGAAATTCAAGGATAAGCCAATTACAGAACGAGTCAAGTTTGTAAAAATGAAAAGAATGTGTTTTGGATGTTTGAAACCGGGACACCATTCAAAGGTCTGTGAGAGAAGAAGCATCTGTGATACTTGTAAAGGGAAGCACCCAACATGTCTACATGAAGACAGAACCACAACGGATGGAAGGAAAGAACAGCAAATGGTGAAACTAACAGACAACAGGAAAAACGTATAGGAAAAGGAAAGATCAGCAGAAGTAATGCAATCTCTACAGAACAACGAAATGTCAAATGAAGCAATATCTAATAGATTGTTCCAAGATGAGACTTCTTGTTTATGCCTTGCTGGACAACCAAAGTGACACCACATTCATCTTCCTTCATAGGAATAATTTGTATGAAGACTTTCAGTCAGGATTTAGAGTTCATCATAGTACAGAAACAGCACTGGTAAAAGTCACCAACAATCTTCTCATGGCCTCAGATAATGGACTCATCTCTATACTTGTTCTGTTAGATCTTAGTGCTGCATTTGATACCATTGATCATAACATTTTATTACAGAGACTGGAACATGAAATTGGGATTAAAGGAACTGCACTAGGTTGGTTTAAATCTTATCTGTCTGATAGATTTCAATTTGTTCATGTTAATGATGAATCCTCCATGCACACAAAGGTTAGCTATGGAGTTCCACAAGGCTCTGTGTTAGGACCAATACTTTTTACTTTATATATGTCTCCTTTAGGCAACATTATTAGAAAACACTCCATAAATTTCCACTGTTATGCTGATGATACCCAGCTATATTTATCTATAGAACCAGATGAAAATAATCAGTTAATAAAGCTTCAAACATGTCTACAAGACGTAAAGGCCTGGATGTCCCACAATTTTTTACTTTTAAACTCAGACAAAACTGAAGTCATAGTATTTGGGCCCAAAAATCTGTCCAGCCATATCGTTACTCTAGATGGCATAAGTCTGGCCTTCAGTACTACTGCAAGGAACCTTGGAGTTATTTTTGATCAGGATCTGTCCTTTAACTCACATATAAAACAAATCTCTAGCACAGCCTTCTTCCACCTACGGAACATTGCCAAAATTAGGAGCATCCTGTCTCAAAGTGATGCCGAAAAACTGGTCCATGCATTTGTTACCTCAAGGTTGGACTACTGTAATTCCCTACTTTCAGGATGCCCCAGTAACTAAAGAGCCTGCAATTAATCCAAAATGCTGCAGCAAGAGTGCTGACTGGAACTAGCAAGAGAGATCATATTTCACCTTCACTAGCTTCTCTCCATTGGCTTCCCATTAAATCTAGAATAGAATTTAAAACCCTGCTTCTTACATATAAAGCTCTGAATGGTCAGGCTCCATCATATATAGAAGATCTCATAGCACCATATCATCCCAGCTCCTTTCCTCCTCTTGACCATCTCTCCTCTCCTCTCACCCCGCAATTGTCACCACTGTATGTCATTAACTCTGTGTGTTCTCTCCCGTAGTTGTCTTTGTCCTTCTCTGTCCCCCCTCTCTCTGTCCCTTTCTGCAGGTGTCCCCCGGCTTTGAAGCTGTGTGTCTTCCAGCATGCAGCTGCTGGTCCTACCAATCTGCCCGATGTTTTGTTGTTGCTTTTTGTTGCTCTGTTCTTTTCTCTCTCCCCTTTCCACTCACCCCAACCGGTCGAGGCAGATGGCCGTCCACCCTGAGCCTGGTTCTGCTGGAGGTTTCTTCTGTTAAAGGGAGTTTTTCCTCTCCACTGTTGCCTATGGCTTGCTCCAGGGGGAATTGTTGGGTTCTCTTTATACATCTTTATAATCTTGACTTTATTCTGTAAAGTGCCCTGAGATGACTTTGTTGTGAATTGGTGCTATATAATTAAAGTTGAATTGAATGGAAAAGAAAAGGCAGAAACACTCAACACATAAAGAGAACATGTACAATTAAAAATCTCCACATTGTCATCTAGAAATACAGTGATTCCAAGTCAACGATTGAATGGATTACAAGTTAGAGGGTTTTATTCATCAAAGAAAATTCCTCTTCCAACAACTTATTCAAGAGAGTTTATTCCTGTTAATGTAAGTCACATTCCAACACAAAAGACAGCAAGAGCTTGGCCTCACTTGGAGCATCTTGCAGAAGAGATTGCACCCTTAATAGACTGTGATGTTGGCTTGCTTATAGGATATGACTGTTCACAAGCACTTCTACCCAGAGAAGTTGTAGCAGGTAAGAACAACGAACCATTTGCTCAAAGAACAGACCTTGGTTGGAGCATAATTGGTCATGTCAACCCTTGTATTGATTATGGCGATACAATTGGAGGCAGCCACACGATGGTTGTGAAACAAGTGATACCTCAGTTGCAGTCACCTAATAATCTTACAAATGAAGTGAGATATATGTGTCGCACACAAGTCAAGAAAGTAGTCACTCCACTACAAGTGATAAGGGCACTTGAATCCGACTTCATTGAAAGAACTGAAGAGGAAATTCACCTTTCACAAGAAGATCTGCATTTCCTATCAATAATGAAGGTAGGGACAAAAATTAATGCAGATAGTCGCTGTGAAATGCCGTTGCCATTTAAAGGAAATAGGCCAAGTATGCCAGATAATCAGAAGTGTGTGCATCATCGTCTCAGATGTTTGCAGAAAAGATTTGAAAGGGACAAACAATATCATAAAGACTACTCAACCTTCATGAATGGAATAATAACTCGCAAAGAAGCAGAGAAAGTTCCAGAAGAGGAAGTCAATAATACTCCTGCATGGTACATCCCTCACCATGGGGTATATCACCCACAGAAACCGGGAAAGATACGGGTTGTATTTGACTGCTCAGCGAAGTTTGAAGGAGTGTCATTGAACAACCATCTGCTGACTGGGCCAGAACTGACAAATACTTTAGTGGGTGTGCTTTGTCGGTTCCGTGTGGGTCCAGTAGCAATAATGTGTGATATTGAATGCATGTTCCACCAATTTCATGTAAGACCAGAGGATCAAGATTACTTGAGGTTTCTTTGGTGGGATAATGGAGTGTTTCAATCTCAACCTTCAGTCTACCGTATGAGAGTGCACCTGTTTGGGGCAGCCTCTTCGCCTGGGTGTGCAAATTATGCGTTGAGGTACATCGCTGCTCAAGGACAGAGTAGTTTCAGTGAAGCATCCATCCGCTTCATTAAGAGGAAAATTTATGTCGACGATGGTCTGATAAGTGTTTCAACACATGAGGAAGCTATTCAGTTAGTGAACAAAGCAAGGAAGCTCTGTAACACTGGAAGGTTACGAATTCACAAGTTCATCTCTAACCACCTTGAGGTGCTTGCAGCAATTCCCCAGGAAGATTGTGCAGAAACAGTACGGAACCAAGATTTGATGTTGGGAGAGTCACAGATTGAAAGAGCTCTAGGGGTCAGCTGGTGTGTTGCCTCAGATCAGTTCCAATTTAGGGTAATCGTGAGTGAACGCCCACTCTCTAGGAGGGGAGTCTTATCGACCGTGGCCTCAATTTTTGACCCACTTGGCTTTGTAGCACCTTTCATTCTAGTTGGAAAGCAAATACTTCAACAAATGTGTCAAGACAAGATTGGATGGGATGAACCACTTTCTGAGGATCTTCAGCCACGATGGGAATCCTGGCTTTTTGATCTGCAGAACCTAGCTGATGTCAAAATAAGGCGATGTTACATTCCAGAAAGATTTAAGGAAGTTCAGAGGTATGAATTACATCATATCTCAGACGCAAGCAGTACATGGTATGGTGAATGCACTTATCTGAGAGAAATTAGCACATCAGGACAAATCCACTGTTGTTTAGTTATGGGCAAGGCCAGGGTTTCACCCCTGAAGATTACCACAATACCCAGACTTAAGCTTTCTGCAGCAGTTGTGGCAGTCCGTACAAGTGATCTGCTCAGAAAGGAGCTGGAGATAGAGGCCCAAGAGTTCTTTTGGACAGACTCAAAGGTTGTCCTAGGATATGTCAACAATGATGCTAAACGATTTCATGTGTTTATGGCAAATCGCATTCAGCGTATCAAACAGAGCACAGATCCAAGTCAATGGAGATATGTAACCTCATGAAGACAATCAGGCGGATCATGCATCAAGAGGTCTTACAGCAAAAGAACTCACTACATCCAGCTGGTTTACGGGTCCAGCCTTTCTTTGGCTGGATGAACTTCCCAGCAGAGATGTCAAGGTGGAAGATATTTCAGTTGAAGACCCAGAAGCTCGTAAAACTTATGTACACAAGACCTTGACTATTGAAGACTCACTGAATAATCGGTTTCTAAAGTTCTCCAACTGGACCAAACTAGTCAAGGCTATTGCTAGACTCATAAGACGTGTCAAACAGTTTAAGGGCTTGACATCAAAAACCAATGAAGCCACAAGTTTACAAGAGAGAAAAGATGCAGAACTTTCCATCATAGGCATTGTCCAAGGTGCATTTTTCTCTGAGGAATTAAGAAACTTGCAGAGTAAGGGTGAGATGAAATCAAAGGATAAGAGTAGCAAGCTTTACAGACTGAAGCCTTTCTTGGATGATAACACCATTCTCAGAGTGGGAGGTCGTCTTGAGTATGCTGATTTACACCCACACATCAAGCATCCAGTGATTTTACCAAAGACTAGTCATATATCAAGGTTGCTGATTGAGCATTATCATCAGCGAGTGCAACACCAGGGTCGTGGTATAACACTTAACGAACTAAGATCAAGTGGTATTTGGATCCTTGGTGGCAGTCATGCTGTGTCATCTTGCATTCACAAGTGTGTTAAGTGTAGAAGGTTTAGAAGACCTACAGAAACACAAAAAATGGCAGACTTACCACTTGAACGGATGGAGACAACGCCTCCCTTTACTTATTGTGGTATGGACTGTTTTGGACCATTTTATGTCAAGGAGGGAAGAAAGGAGTTGAAGCGATATGGTCTATTATTTACTTGTTTGTGTTCTCGTGCAGTGCACATAGAGCTACTTGAAGATATGACAGCTGATGTCTTTATTGATGCTCTTCGTGCTTTCATTGCATTACGAGGAAACGTTCGACAACTTCGATCTGATCAGGGTACTAACTTTGTTGGTGCAAGGCGTCAGTTCTTGGAAGCTGTAAAGGAGATGGACCAAGAATACCTAAAACAACTAGGCTGTGAATTTGTCATGAACACTCCAGCTGCAAGTCATATGGGTGGAGCTTGGGAAAGACAAATTAGGACAATAAGGAATCTGCTAATGTCCATACTAGATCAGTCGTCCCGCAGACTGGATAGTTCGTCATTGCTAACTTACCTATATGAGGTTATGGCGATCATAAACAGCAGACCTTTAACGGCACACTTACTCAATGATCCAGCAGGACCACAACCTCTTACACCTAATCTCCTTCTGACAATGAAATCTTCTATTGTTTTGCCACCACCCAGAGAATTTGTAAGAGAAGATCTTTACCTTCGCAAAAGATGGCGTAAGGTACAATACTTGGCCAATGAATTTTGGTCTAGATGGAAGCAAGAATATCTATTAAACCAGCAACAGAGACAAAAATGGAACAAAATCCATAGAAATGCAAAGATCAATGACATAGTGATTGTGCAAGACGACAATGCATCTCGAAATGAGTGGAAGTTGGCTAAGGTCACAGCAGTATATCCTAGTAAAGATGGATGTGTGAGTAAGCTACAGTTGTTGTTAAGTGACAAGAAACTAGATGAGCAAGGAAAACGACTTACCAAGCCAGTTTATTTGGAGAGGCCTATTCATAAGACTGTGATTTTGATGGAAGCTGAGTAATATAGCTTTATTGGGTTATGTTATTTTTAGTTGTGTTATGGAATTTTATATTTGCACATTAGTACAGAAATCACCAGTGATTGGTGGGAGTGTAACTGCTGTTAGAAGCAGGTATAATGTTCAAGTTTATGTAATTGTTTTAGTTAGGATTACATATAATTTGTACCTAAAAAGAGGAATTTATATGATTAAGAATATATTTGTTTTTGTTCTTAAGTCATTTGTATAGTGTTTCCCAAGCGGAACCAATGTTTGCCAGTCCAGGTAAAGACAGGTTATTATTGAGTGCGACATCATTATGCTACACGTGTGATGCCGAGTTGTCGTGTTCAGCCGAAGATAATATTTTAAGTTACGTTGCTGTAAAATGTTTCCAAGGTCTGAGACAGAGCAAAACTTGTTAAGCTGAAGTTATATTCTCCCCATATGTTAATGCTGCCAATGAGGTACGTGAATCTTGTGATTGTTTATATTGTACCGACTGTTACCAACTTGGTTTAATTAGCGATACGACATGTAGATGAACGTAACAACTGTTATTCACCTATATTTTATTTAAGAATAATCCGTATAAAGTGATATTGTACAGTTTGAAATAAGTTTATTAAGCTATTTGCGTTGTATTTTATTTTCTGTTTATGTCAAAGAAAAGATTGTAATTTAGATTTGTGTTTTATTTATATTTGAACTTTATTTAGTTCTCACGGCATAATGAACATCTTTGGAAATAAATGCCTGTGACAAGAGATCACCGTGTGTCAGTATATGTGCAACAAAAACTGAATTAAATGTGAGGGGTTCTGATGATCGAATGAAAAACTGAAGACTTTAAATGTTCATAAAGTTTCCAGAAACACTGTAACTGCACTGATAAGATAATAAAATAATATACATTTTCTCTTCTCTGTATCACTATTGAAATAGACAGAGACCACAAGTGTGGGCAGCACCTGAATGAAACAACGGGATCATGTTAAAATCATGTAGTTTGTGAATGAAAGACACTTGTGCACTCAGCTGAATTATTTAAGTCAGCCTTGACCCACTAACATAAAATAAAAGAGTGTAAATTATTTTTTAATATTCCCAAAATATTAAAAAATTATTCCCAATATTCTCTTTTTAATGCGACCGCAAGGGGGCACAAGCCAGTGTCTTCTTGTGCCAGTCCCAAGTCTGGATAAATGCAGAGGGTTGTGGCAGGAAGGGCATCCGACGTAAAACACATGCCAAATCAAACATGCGAATCGTGACAAAGACTTCCACACCGGATCAGTCGGGGCCCGGGTTAACAACGACCGCCACCGGTGCTGTTGACCTACAGGGTACCGGTGGAAATTGGACTACTGTTGGTCGAAGACGAAGAAAAAGAGCAGGAAGGTGTGTTCGTAGGCAGAGAGAGAAGAGGAAAGCTTAGAATGTAGGACTGACAGTAGGGACTTTGAATGTTGGTACTATGACAGGGAAGGCTAGAGAGTTGATTGACATGATGCAGAGAAGGAAGGTGGACATACTGTGTGTCCAGGAGACCAGGTGGAAAGGTAGCAATGCTAGAAGCTTAGGAGCAGGGTTCAAGTTGTTCTACCATGGGTCAGATAGGAAGAGAAATGGAGTAGGAGTTATCCTGAAAGAGGAGTTGGTGAGGAATGTTCTAGAGGTGAAAAGAGTATCAGACAGGTTGATGAGTCTGAAGCTGGAAGTCGAAGGGGTTATGTTCAATGTTGTGAGTGGTTATGCCCCACAGGTAGGATGTGAGTTAGAAGAGAAGGAGAAATTCTGGTGTGAGTTAGATGAAGTGATGCAGAGCATCAACAGAGGTGAGAGAGTGGTTATTGGTGAAGATTTCAATGGGCATGTAGGTGAAGGGAACAGAGGTGATGAGACAGTTATGGGCAGGTTTGGTGTTCAGGACAGGAATGCAGAAGGTCAGATGGTGGTTGACTTTGCAAAGAGGATGGAAATGGCTGTAGTGAACACTTTCTTCCAGAAGAGGCAGGAACATAGGGTGACGTATAAGAGCGGAGGTAGAAGCACTCAGGTGGACAACATCTTGTGTAGCCAGACAACACAGGATGGTGGTGTGTAAAATGATGCTGGTGGTGAGGAAGATGAATAGGATTAAGGCAGAGCAGAGGACGAAGTGGTGGAAGTTGAAAAAGGAAGAATGTTGTGTAGTTTTCAGGGAGGAGCTGAGACAGAATCTGGGTGGTTTGGAGGTGCTTCCAGATGACTGGACTACTACAGCTAATTTGATCAGGGAGACAGGTAGGAAAGTACTCTGTGTGTCATCTGGAAAGAGGAAAGAGGACAAGAAGACTTGGTGGTGGAACGAGGAAGTTCAGGAGTGTATACAGAGAAAGAGGTTAGCTAAGAAGAAGTGGGACACTGAGAGGACTGAAGAGAGTAGACAGGAGTACAGGGAGATAAAGCGTAAGGTGAAGGTAGAGGTGGCAAAGGCCAAACAAAGAGCATATGAGGACTTGTATACTAGGTTGGACACTAAAGAGGGAGAGGTGGATTTGTACAGGTTGGCCAGACAAAGAGATAGAGATGGGAAGGATGTGCAGCAGGTTAGTGTGATTAAAGATAAGGATGGAAATGTATTGACAGGTGCCAGGAGTGTGATGGGAAGATGGAAGGAGAACTTTGAAGAGTTGATGAACGAGGAAAATGAAAGGGAACGAAGAGCAGAAGAAGTGACTGGTGTGTAGCAGGAAGTAGCAAAGATTAGTAAGAGTGAAGTGAGGAGGACGTTGAAGAGGATGAAGAGTGGAAAGGCAGTTGGTCCTGATGACATACCTGTGGAGGTATGGAAGTGTCTATGAGAGGTGGCAGTAGAGTTTCTGACTAGTTTCTTTAACAAGATCTTGGAGAGTGAGAGGATGCTGAGGACTGGAGGAGAAGTGTACTGGTACCAATTTTTAAGAACAAGGGAGATGAACAGAGCTGTGGCAACTACAGAGGAATAAAGCTGATGAGCCAAACAATAAAGTTGTGGGAAAGAGTAGTGGAAGCTCGGCTAAGGGCAGAGGTGAACATTTGTGAGCAGCAATATGGTTTCATGCCTAGAAAGAGTCCAACAGATGCAGCATTTGCTTTGAGGATGCTGATGGAGAAGTACAGAGAAGGTCATAGGGAGCTGCATTGTGTCTTCGTAGATTTAGAAAAAAAGTATGACAGGGTGCTGAGAGAGGAGCTGTGGTATTGTATGAGGACGTCTGGAGTGGCAGAGAAGTATGTTAGAGTGGTGCAGGACATGTATGAGAGCTGTAAGACAGTGGTGAGGTGCTGTAGGTGTGACAGAGGAGTTCAAGGTGGAGGTGGGTCTGCATCAAGGATCAGCTCTGAGCCCCTTCTTGTTTGCTCTGGTGATGGACAGACTGACAGATGAGGTTAGACAAGAATCTCCCTGGACTATGATGTTTGCAGATGACATTGTTATTTGTAGTGAGAGCAGGGAGCAGGTGGAGGAAAATCTAGAGAGGTGGAGGTCTGCTCTGGAAAACAAAGGAATGAAGCTTAGCTGCAGTAAGACAGAATACATGTTTGTGAATGAGAGGGACTCTGGTGGAACAGTGAGGTTACAGGGAGCAGAGGTGAAGAAGGTGCAAGACTTTAAGTACTTAGGGGCAACGGTTCAGAGCAACGGAGAGTGTGGAAAAGAGGTGAAGAGGCGAGTGCAGGCAGGTTGGAACGGGTGGAGAAAAGTGTCAGGTGTGTTGTGTGATCAAAGAGTATCAGCGAGAATGAAAGGAAAGATGTTCAAGACGGTGGTGAGACCAGAGATGTTGTTCAGCTTAGAGACAGTGGCACTGAAGAAAAG
This sequence comes from Channa maculata, assembly GCA_020496755.1. Classification (NCBI taxonomy): domain Eukaryota; kingdom Metazoa; phylum Chordata; class Actinopteri; order Anabantiformes; family Channidae; genus Channa; species Channa maculata. The sequence continues at coordinate 34,094 of JAHZUS010000040.1, read as the reverse complement.
ACAGGAGGCAGAGCTGGAGGTAGCAGAGCTTAAGATGTTGAGGTTCTCTTTGGGATTGACGAGGATGGACAGGATCAGGAATGAGGACATCAGAGGGACAGCTCATGTTAGATGTGTTGGAGATAAAGTCAGAGAGGACAGATTGAGGTGGTTTGGACATGTTCAGAGGAGAAACTGTGAATATATCAGTAGAAGGATGCTGAGGTTGGAGCTGCCAGGCAGGAGGTCTAGAGGAAGATCAAAGAGGAGATTTATGGATGTAGTGAGAGAGGACATGAAGTTAGTTGGTGTGAGTGAAGAGGAAGCAGAGGACAGAGTTAGATGGAGGCACATGATTCGCTGTGGCGACACCTGAAAGGAAACAGAACAGAGGAAAAGAAGAAGAAGATTCCCAATATTCTCTTTTTAATATTCTCAAATATTTGAACTGAACAATCAAAGAAGGTTCCAGTGATTCTAGTTTTAAAAAGAGGAAATTCATGTTTCCGAGGTCATGTGAACTTCTCTGAGCCAAGTGATCGGAAAACAGCTCGGTGGATCATTTTCACACTGTGGCTGAACTTCTTTGGAGATTTTTCTGGATGTTACGAACCAACAAACTTCATCCTAAATCTCAGTGAGATGGTGTCTTCAGCCCATCAAAACCATCGACCTGATCTTCAAAATGAAGTTGAGGACGTGTGTGACACTCGCGTCTTTCCTGGTAAAATTCTTCTAAGTTTCTAAGTTTCAGTCTCTGTCGCTCATAAAATAATTTCAGTGTCTCTTCTTATAATACACTTCAATCTGACTCCACAGTAGAATCTTCACCTTTGTGACAGTTTCAACCTACAAACTGAGAAGTTATAACCTTGTAAAAGTAGAATTCATGGCAGAGCTGCTGTGTTGGATTGTACCTGTCCAGGGTGGACAGTGACAGCTGGGACAGACTGCAGCCCCCCATGACCCCCCCATGACCCACGAGCAGCATAAGTGGTTAAGATAAAGACCATAACCATGGTACAGTTTAGTGCACAGAGAGTGAAACAGTGGTGAAGCTCATGTTTAACACGTCCACACTCATCACTTTACTGCTGTGCTTTAAGCTTCTTCCTCATGATTCTGCTTAGTATCAATAACACAAGTCATTTGACTGGAAGTTGAAGTAGAATGATGTGAACTTTGAGTTTTCTAGCAGAACTGATGGACTTTGATTGTAAGAAGTGATAAATGTTTGTTGTCAAATGTGGGTGAAATAATACCAATTAACAAATGTTATAAGAGTGAAAAGATAATTTAATAAATAACTTTGACTGAAATTAAATCTTTTACAGTTGCAGCCATGAAGTTAAAATAATATTTAGTGGAAAGTATTTATAGGTTATAGAGCAGAGGAGGGAACAACATCTGATATTAATGAATTTATATGTCACCATCATCATTGTGTCTTGTTTCTCCTGTAGTTGTGCCTCCCTCTCTGTCTCCCTCTCTTTCTGTCTCTCTGTCTCCCTCTCTGACTCCCTCTCTGTCTGTCTCTCTGTCTCTATCTCTGTCTCTCTGTCTGTCTCCCTGTCTCCCTCTCTGTCTCCCTCTCTGCCTCCCTCTCTGTCTCCCTCTCTGTCTCTCTGTCTCCCCTTCTGTTCCTGTCTCCGTCTCTGTCTCTGTCTGTCTCTCTGTCTCCCTCTCTGTCTCCCTCTCTGTCTCCCTTTCTGTCTCTGTCTCTCTGTACATTTGCGCAGGTGTCTCCAGCTTTGGTGCTGAATAAATACATAGAATTACTATGTTGGACACTGAAACAAATACACAATATGTCCACACTCATCACTTTACTGCTGTGGTTTAAGCTTCTTCCTCATGATTCTGCTTAGTATCAAGTTTCACAACTCATGTGACTGGAAGTTGAAGTAGAATGTTGGGAACTTTGGGAACCTTGAGTTTTCTAGCAGAACTGATCCTATAAATATTTTCCACTAAATATTATTTTAACTTCATGACTGCAACAGTAAAATATTTAATTTAGTCAAAGTTATTAATAAAATTATCTTTTCACTTTTATAACATTTGTTAATTGATATTATTTCACCCACATTTGACAGTAAACATTTATCACTTCTTACTATCAAAGTCCATCGGTTATAGAGCAGAGGAGGGAACATCATCTGATATTAATGAATTTATATGTCAACATTACATGACATAATCTTTGTGTCTTGTTTCTCCTGTAGTTGTGTCTCCTCTCTGTCTCCTCTCTGTCTCTCTCTGTCTCCCCTCTGTCCCTGTCTCCGTCTCTGTCTCTGTCTCCTCTCTGTCTCCCCTCTGTCAGTCTCGCTGTCTCCTCTCTGTCTCTGTCTCTCTCTCTGTCTCCCTCTCTCTCTGTCTGTCTCCCTCTCTGCCTCCTCTCTGTCTCTATCTCTCTGTCTCCCTCTCTGTCTCCCTCTCTGTCTGTCTCTCTGCCTCCCTCTCTGTCTCTGTCTCTCTGTCTCCCTCTCTGTCTCTGTCTCTCTGTCTCCCTCTCTGTCTCTCTGTCTGTCTCTCTGTCTCCTCTCTGTCTGTCTCTATGTCTCCCTCTCTTTCTCCCTCTCTGACTCCCTCTCTGTCTGTCTCTCTGTCTCTCTCTCTGACTCCCTCTCTGTCTCCCTCTCTGTCTCTGTCTCCCTCTCTGTCTCCCTCTCTGCCTCCGTCTCTGTCTCTCTGCCTCCCTCTCTGTCTCTCTGTCTCCCTCTCTGTCTCCCTCTCTGCCTCCCTCTCTGCCTCCCTCTCTGTCCCCCTCTCTGCCTCTGTCTCTCTGTACATTTGTGCAGGTGTCTCCAGCTTTGGAGCTGTGTGTTTTCACTGTGTACTTACTGCTTCTACCAACCTGGGTTTCGTCTGTTGCTTCTTTCTTTTCTGTCCACTCACCCCATCGATTGAGGCAGATGTCCGTTCACCCTGAACCTGGTTCTGTTCCTTGTTTCTTCTGTTAAAGGGAGTTTTGATCATATTCATACAGATTCTGTAAGGTCTTCACCTTCATATGGAAAGTGCTTTAAGATGGTTTCTGTTGGGATTTGGTGCTGAATAAATACATAGAATTACTATGTTGGACACTGAAACAAATACACAAACCTTCAGGACAATCTGGATGTGGATTGGTTCAGATTCTAGACTAGTTCAGATAAAGCTTCAATAACTAAACTGAATACTTTGTAGTCACTGGAAACAAACTGAGGACATTGACATCTGGTGGCTGTTAAATCTTACTTCAAACCTTCAGGACTAAAGGATTTTCACATCTTTAATGTCCTGTTTGCCACAACTTTCAGATATTTATTTGTGAAAATAAGGAAATTTGTAAAATTTAAAAAACTATTTATCATTTTGTTTTTGTCTATCAGATAAAATCCCAAAAAATATGTTTATACTTAACATAACGTTTAGTAGAAGAGAAAAGAAGTAAAACTAGTAACTTACAGTTTTTTCCCCTCTTCAGTGCAGGGACAGACAGAAAACTATCAGGACAGTTCCCACAGGACCAGGGTTTACAGGGTTTGTCCAACTGTTCCCATGTTAAAGAGAGAGTGAAAGTTATTGGTCCCTGAATGTGTCTGACCTGCACATATCTGTATGTTCACAGATCACAGAGCTTTTGTGTTTGCTGAACATGTTTCTGTATGTGATTTGTCTTTGCACAGGAACATCCTCCTCAGACACTGAGTGCTCTGACTGCACTGATGGAACATTTTCAGATGGAACATTTCCAGTTTGTCAACCACACACACAGTGAGTGAAGCTTCACATCAGCCACTGACACCTGATTTTCTTCCTACTGCAGTGACCTCATGGTGTCCTACATATTTCTGTAAATGTCCTGTCATTCCAGATGTGACTTAAAGAATCTTCAGCTGTTAAAGGCGGGAACTGCTTCAGCTGATGCTGAATGTGGAGACAACAGTTCAAACCAGACTGGAACTGTGATCGGAGCTGTTGTTCCTATTACTGTGCTAATTCCAATTATTGGAGCAGTTTTATTTTTTTAATCTACATTAGCAAGAGGATCAGGAATCTACTCTTAGGTAAAAACAATGTTTTTGATTTTGAGTCAAATCATTCAGGTGTTGATTGATGAGGTTTTTACTGGTAGTTTTATTACAGAAAGTAAAGAAATGCAGATTTTCACATTTCATTTTTTTCTGAATGGAGGAGAGGAAACTGTGGAAGCATCTGTGCAGCAGACAGTGTCTGACTGAGGACAAGACGACCCTGATATAAACATGTAGCCAGTGTTTCTGACACTGCAGAGTAAATGTTTTCTAGAATCCAGTTCTAATCAATGTGGATCCTGGTACATTGTCTTTGCAGTGTGTAGAAAAAACCTTCAGGTGAATTTTCAGCATTGTGCTAAAAATGAACATGTTGCAGCTGCTGATCTACAGACTGGATCATTATCTCACCTGGATGTCACTGTTCTGATGCTACATTTAGTCTGGAATTCAAACTTGGAACCTTCTAGTTTTGTGGACCAAACACTGAGGATCTTCATTCATTTGACAGCTGTGAAGGAGCATCTCAGTCCAGGGTTCTGATGTTGGGACCATGAACACTGCTTCATTCTGTCTTGTCTGCCAGTCACAGAGTTGGAGCAGAAGATGCAGACAGTTTGATCTGAACTGTAACATGATGAGACAGTTGGTCACATTGGTCAAACTGCACTGTGACCACATCTATATGTTGGAAGATATGAAAGACATTTTTAAATGTAGTTGACACACATTCTGTGGCTGTAACAGCTGTAACAGGGCATCTTATGGATTAAATGTAGCAGAAACATGAAGGATGGAAAAGGTGAATGAAATCAGACCCTGCAGACTTTTACTCTACACACTGTTTCTGACAAGAAGCAGGTTGGAACATTTTAGAGATTTTATAAACATTTTATACATTTTATAAACTACCGAAGTTTCACACTTTGACCCATATTTGCTTCATATACTTCAATCAGAGAAACACAGAGAAGTATATGAAGTGAAAAAAGTCTTTAGTGGTTCGAGTCTTTAATGAGAGTGAGCTGATAAATGTGCTGCTGAACTGTGGGGAAAAGGTTTTGTGACGCACAGCTCCGTGTGTCACGTTGTATGAATATCTAAACGTAAAAGCGAACATTAACATGTCATTTATTTGAATCTCTGTTTGGAGACGTAGTACACACGTCTGCCACACGGGGGCTTCGTCCCCCAGGTGAGACGTTCGTAGTGGCCTGCAGCTCGCTCTCTACTTCAGTCTGGCTGAAGCAGGGGAAGAAAACAGACCGATGTCTCATAATTGTACTGTTGTTTACAGGCACTTTAAACAACGTATATCTGCAACAGGAAAAGTGACAAATATGAACATGCACGAGATTTTCACACAACTGTACTTCTACCACACTGAGACACTGCTGACTAACATGATGCTGCTTATAGGAGAAACTGCAATAACTTGAAGCCTGATGCAATAGTTCATTTAATGTTTCTTTACTTATTTGTATTGTTGATTTTCTTTTATTTATATTAAAAACATGAAAATAGACTCTTGTTTTTTCCTACTGGACAAAAGTTTTTGCCCAACATTTACATATGTTGCTGCTGTAACATGGACATGTCCCCACTGTGGGACAAATAAAGGTTTAAATGATCTTTAATGAAACATTTTCTGAAACATGTTTTAATACAGCATCTGACTTTGTGATTCAGAAGCGTTCAGGGGTTGAAAGACTGTACTGGCGGGTCCCGTTAACATCACGTGCCTCTGAAATTAGTGCCCTTGTCCCCCAGAACATTTCCTCCAGTATACAGTTTTACCATTTGGATTGAGAAATGCCCCAATCATGAATACAGTGCTTTCAGGTGTGAACACATGTGACGTGACTTAGACGACATAGTGGCCTATTCAGCAACCTGGCTGCCTCCCTCACTCTTAACATGGCCAAATGTGAGTTTGGGAAAGCGGTCGTTACCTAGTTGGACAAACAAGTAGGACAGGGCCAAGTGTCCCCTGCTGCTGCTAAAGTTCAGGTCTCCCTTGACTTCCCAGCTCCCCAGACGCGCCCTGAGCTCCTTGGCTTCCTCGGGATGGCTGGATATTACCGAGCCTTCTGTAAAAACTTCTCTGCCGTCGCTGCTGCATTAACTAGCCTGGTAACCCCCCAAACCCCTAACCAGTGGTCAGAGAAATGTCAGTCTGCTTTTCAAGCTGCCAAAGTTCTCCTCTGCAGTGCCCCTGTGCTCGCAGCCCCAAACTTTACGCACCCGTTTAAGTTGGAGGTGGATGCCAGTGCTCTCGGCGCGGGTGCAGTGCTCCTGCAGGAGGATGATGATGCATAGATCATCCAATTTGCTACCTTTCTAAAAAGTTCAGAAAACACCAGCTCCATTACAGCACCATTGAAAAAGAGGCCTTAGCTTTGTGTTTAGGTTCCGTCCCATTTCGTTTACTCTGACCACAACCCTCTCGTGTCTCTGACTCAGATGCAGAACAACAACCACCGTCTCATTTTCATGCGCTGGTCTTTGTTGCTCCGGGATTCTAACGTTGAAATTCGTTATAAAAAGGGTCCAGATGATATAATGGCTGATGCTCTGTCTCGGTGTTAGGACGATAAAACATTTACTTGGGGGTAAATGTTTGATTTTTTTCGGGGGGGAGGTGTTATGAGTGTTATGAAGCGAATAAAATTGCTACTGTTTAGAACACTGGATCTGGTTTTTGCTTGGGAATGGAAACAGTGGTGGACACATCTTGTTATGTCTAGGTTCCCTTAGACCAGGGACGTAACACCCACAGAGTCACAGTGTTAGAAAGACAAACTGTGGACAGATTTTAGTGAAGGCTGAACTCGAAACAGTGACTCAACACTTCAAACTCTGTTATGAAACTAGAGGAACAGAATTTAACTGTGTCTTCAGTTTAATGGTGCAATAGTGTGAAGCAATATTGTGCTTGTGGTTTTTCGGGGTTCTCTTTCAGTGTTTGGGAGACTGCTGATCAGTAGTTGCTTTTGAATGAAAACTTATAGAATCATGAGACACGTGTGTATTTCCATAATCTCCAATAAATCCTTCTGATGTTCTTTGTGACTCCCACAGTGTTTTTACAGTTAAATACCTCAGAGACCTCGTCCAGACCCTCAAACCCTCTGTACTCCTCAGACAATAGACCTGTTGCTTGTCCTGACTGAATCCTGCTGTGGATGAAACCTGCACCATCAGTGCTGCTGCTGCTGCTGCTGCTGCTGCTGGGACACTGTCCCTGCTTCAGTCCACAGTGTTGAGACAAACTAAGAACCTGCATCATATAGGGAAACGTTTAGTTAATAAAGAGAAGTGTGAAGTATCAGTTGTTTTGTTTCTGGTCACTTTGAGTTACAGATGTCACTTCTCAGCACCTCAGACACACAGATCTATGTAGAGTATATGTGCAACAAAAACTGAATTAAATGTGAGGGGTTCTGATGATCGAATGAAAAACTGAAGACTTTAAATGTTCATAACGTTTCCAGAGACACTGTAACTGCACTGAACAACATGATGATGTTGAATTTATGTAGTTTGCGTATGAACGACACTTGTGCGAGAGACAGGACACAACAAATAATACAAAAGTAAAAGTGATGGAGTTTACCAAAAATCTAATGACATGTGTCCAAACTTTTTCCTCTTTGGAGTCAAAACGTTTCCTTTGTCTTCACTCAGCTGAATTTTTTAAATCAGCATTGAGCCACTAACATAAAATAAGAGAGTGTAATTTTTTTTAATATTCCCAATATATTAAAAAAAAATCCCAATATTCTTTTTTTAATATTCTCAAATATTTGAACTGAACAATCAAACAGATTCTAGGGATTCTAGTTGTTACAGCTCAGTGTAAATGTTTTATTGCTGAAATCAAACGTTTTTCTAACTGCTGTGTGTAGATGGAAAACTGCACCACTAATTTCTCAGCTTTTAAACATTCAGGTTAAAAAGAGGAAATTCATGTTTCTGAGGTCACGTGAACTTCTCTGAGCCGAGTGATCGGAAAACAGCTCAGTGGATCATTTTCACACTGTCGACTGTAAGTAACTGAACTTCTTTGGAGATTTTTCTGGATGTTACGAACCAACAAACTTCATCCTAAATCTCAGAGAGATGGTGTCTTCAGCCAATCAAAACCCTCGACCTGATCTTCAAAATGAAGTTGAGGACGTCTGTGACACTCGCGTCTTTCCTGGTAAAATTGTTTATTACAGTAAATAACTGGAAGCTTGTCTTCATGTTATTTTTGTTATTTATTGCTCCTTGTTTCCATATCTGATTAGTTTCTGATTCTAATCTTCAGTCTCTGTCACTCATAAAATAATTTCAGTGTCTCTTCTAATAATACACTTCAGTCTGACTCCACTTCACACTTAGAACTCAATAATTAACACAATAGAATTTTCATCTTTGTGACATTTTCAACCTGCAAACTGAGAAGTTATAACCTTGTAAAAGTAGAATTCATGACAGATCTGCTGTGTTGGATTGTATAAAATTGCACTGGTGGTCATATAGTTATGCCTGAAGGGTGTCAATGTCATATCTTGACCTGTCCAGGGTGGATAGTGACAGCTGGGACAGACTGCAGCCCCCCCTGATCCAGCAGCATAAGTGGTTAAGATAAAGACTTTGTTAGTGAGCTTTGCAAAACCATGGTACTGTTTAGTGCACAGAGAGTGAAACAGTGGTGAAGCTCATGTTTACATTTACATTTAGTCATTTAGCAGACGCTTCTATCCAAAGCGACTTACAAGTGAGGTACAAGGCAGCAAAAATCTAAGTCAAGGAGAAAACATCAAAGTAAAGAGTTCTGTTTTCAGCAGTTTTTTGAATATTGGGAGAGAGTCAGCTGAGCGTGCAGAGTTTGGTAGCTCGTTCCACCATTGTGGGACCATTTCGCTAAAAAGTTTTGCTTGGTGTCTTCTGTGCGGTGCTGGGACCACCAGACGTCGTTTGTTGGCAGATCCCAGCGGGCGAGAAGGGTTGTAGACTTGAATGAGTGAGTTGAGGTAAGCGGGAGCTGTCGAGTTAACCACCCTGTGAGCAAGAGACAGAGCTTTGAACCTGTTGCGAGCAGCTACAGGAAGCCAGTGTAGAGATCTAAAAAGTGGTGTGACATCGGTCTTTTTTGGCCGATTAAAAATGAGGCGAGCTGCTGCATTTTGGATCATCTGCAAGGGTTTGATTGTGGATATCGGTAACCCCATCAACAAAGCCTTGCAGTAATCAAGACGAGATGTGACCAGCGCCTGTACAATGAGTTGTATGGGTTGTATATTCCGTGATGTAGGGTCTGATTTCCTGATTTCCTGATGTTGTAGAGAGCAAATCTGCAGGAGATGTGGTCTTTAAAGCTCAGTTGGTCGTTGATGACGACCCCAGATTTTTGACCGACTTAGTGGGGACAATCCCTGTAGATCCAATGTTGATGCTGATGTTGTGTTGTGTTGAAGGGCTGGCTGGGAAGACAAGGACTTCGGTCTTGGTTGAGTTCAAGATGTCTCTCATTTGTCCAGGCTGAGATGTCTGAGAGACAGGCAGAAATGCCGGATGGGACAGTGGAGTCGTCTGGTGGAAAGGACAGGAAGAGCTGTGTGTCATCAGCGTAGAATGATGGCACCTAGGGATGAAGTATAGATAGAAAAGAGAAGAGGACCAAGAACTGAGCCCTGCGGCACAGTGGTAGAGAGGCTATGAGAGTGAGAAAGATGCCCCCACCAGGATACCTTGAAGGTTCGTCCTGATAGGTAAGAACGAAGCCAGTCTAGAGCTGAGCCAGAGATGCCTAAGTCAGAGAGTGTGGACAAGAAGATCTGATGGTTCACAGTGTCAAAGGCTGAAGATAGATCAAGTAGAATTAAGACAGATGATTGACCTGCGGCTTTTGCAGCTCGAAGATATTCCACAACAGTGCGTTTCCATGGAATGACCCCTCTTGAAGCCAGACTGGTTGACATCGAGGAAGTTGTTCTTGGAAAGGAAGTCTGAGAGTTGGTTGAAGACTGCTCGTTCCATAGTCTTGGCCAGAAAAGGAAGGAGGGAGACAGGTCGGTAGTTCTCCACAACAGAGGGATCAAGAGAAGGCTTCTTGAGCAGTGGGGTAATTAAGGCCTGCTTGAAAGAGGTTGGAAAAGTCCCTGTTTTGAGAGATGTGTTGATGACTTGTGTAATAGCTGGCATTAGTGCAGGTGCAACTGCTTGAAGAAGAGTGGAAGGGATTGGATCCAGAGTGCAGGTGGTCAGATGATTAGAGAAGAGGAGGGTGGATACGTCATCCTCAGTCAGAATTGCAAATGATCAGAGCAATGCAGTGTTGGAAGAGGTTAGATGGATGTCATCATCTGGAGGAGAGAACTGTGAGCTGATGGCTGCCACCTTGTTGGTAAACAAGTTGGCTATGTCGTCAGCAGTGAGAGAGGTAGATGGCGGTGGTGAAGGTGGGTAGATGAGTGATTTGAAAGTTGAGAACAACTTTCTGGTGTCTGTGGTGTTGCTGAGCTTCTCCTGGTAGTAATTGATCTTTGCCCTGGTGACACTGTGAGAAAAATATCCAAGGAGATTCTGATACTCAGCAAGGGCAGATGGAGTCTTGGATTTGACCCACTTCCTCTCAGCACTCACTCAGTAAGCCACGGATTAGAAGGTGAGGGAGGAGCGGGTCTCGCAGACATGGGACAGAGACAATCCAGACACGATGAAAGTGTATTTTAGAGGCTGTCTGTGGCTGCATCTGTATCAAGGATGGAGAGGTCCTGTGTTGGGGGCAGAGTTGCGGAGACCAGCGAGGAGAATCGATACGGGTTGAGAGACCTGAGGTTACGCCGTATTGTTACAAGTGTGGTGGGAGATTGCGATGGTCTAGGAATGAAGACTGTGAGTTGAATGAAGAAATGATCCGATACATGCAGAGGAGTGACCAAGATGTTGTCTGTGGTGCAGTTCCGGGTGAGGATGAGGTAGAGGTTGTTGCCAGCTTTGTGGGTTGGAGGAGTTGAGACCAGATTCAGGTCAAATGTGTTTAGAAGAGCAAACACATCACCTGCATGTGGTTTGTCCAGGTGGATGTTCAGGTCTCCCATGACGATGAGAGGAGTGTCGTCTTCCGGGAAGTGGGACAGCAACATGTCCAGTTCATCGCAGAGGTTCCCCAGCTGGCCCGGTGGTCGATATATCACAATCACCTGGACTGTAATCATTGCTGTGATCCTAACGGCATGATATTCCAGAGATGATAGACTGCTAAGTGGTGCTGTCGAGGGAAAATGTCCAGGTATCATTAATGAGAAGACCAGTGCTGATGAGCGAGGAGTGTGAGAGAATGAAAAATTGGTGGAGAGTGCAGCTGGGGTGGCTGTGTTCTGTGGCATGATCCAGGTTTCTGTAAGTGCAAGCAGGTGAACAGCTGAGTGTGTAGCAGAAGCTGGAATGAAGTCGGCCTTGTTCACTGCAGACCGGCAGTTCCACAGGGCAAGAGAAAAAGAGGCTGGTGACAAAGTGGTTTGGGTGAGAGTGCACAGGTGAGAAACATGTCGTCCCCTAGTAGGGCGCCATGTCCTACGTCTGCGGAGGAGAACAGGGATCTGCTGAAAACACATAGTATAAAGGGTTAATGTGAAGCAAAGTAGAGAAACAGAGAAAGTAAAAGAAGTTAGAAATAAACTACCTGTTTAACACGCTGTTTAAACACTATGTTTAACATAGTGGTTAAACATACGTCCACACTCATCACTTTACTGCTGTGGTTTAAGCGTCTTCCTCATGATTCTGCTTAGTATCAAGTTTCACAACTCATGTGACTGGAAGTTGAAGTAGAATGTTGGAAACTTTGGGAACTTTGAGTTTTCTAGCAGAACTGATGGACTTGGATTGTAAGAAGTGATAAATATGTTTAGTGTCAAATGTGGGTGAAATAATATCAATTAACAAATGTTATAAAAGTGATAATTTTTAAGATAATTTAATAAATAACTTTGACTGAAATTAAATCTTTTACAGTTGCAGCCATGAAGTTAAAATAATATTTAGTGGAAAATATTTATAGGTTATAGAGCAGAGATATTAATGAATTTATATGTCACCATCATCATTGTGTCTTGTTTCTCCTGTAGTTGTGTCTCCCTCTCTGTCTCCCCCTCTGTCTGTCTCGCTGTCTCCCTCTCTCTCTGTCTCTCTGTCTCTCTCTCTGTCTCCCTCTCTCTCTGTCTGTCTCCCTCTCTGCCTCCTCTCTGTCTCTATCTCTCTGTCTCCCTCTCTGTCTCCCTCTCTGTCTCTGATTCTCTGTCTCCCTCTCTGTCTCCCTCTATGTCTCCTCTCTGTCTCTGTCCTTCTGTCTCCTTCTCAGTCTCCCTCTCTGTCTGTCTCTCTGTCTCTGTCTCCTCTCTGTCTCTGTCCCTCCGTCTCCTTCTCAGTCTCCCTCTCTGTCTGTATCTCTGTCTCTGTCTCTGTCTTTCTGTCTCCCTCTCTTTCTCCTTCTCTATCCCCTCTCTGTCTCTGTCTCTCTGTCTCCCTCTCTGTCTCTGTCTCTCTGTCTCCCTCTCTGTCTCTCTGTCTCTGTCTCTCTGTCTCCCTCTCTGTCTCTGTCTCTCTGTCTCCCTCTCTGTCTCTCTGTCTGGCTCTCTGTCTCCCTCTCTGCCTACCTCTCTGTCTCCCTCTCTGTCTCCCCTCTGTCTGTCTCTCTGTCTCCCTCTCTGTGTCCCTCTCTGTCTCCCTCTCCGTCTGTCTCTCTGCCTCCCTCTCTTTCTCCTTCTGTTTCTGTCTCTCTGTCTCCCTCTTTGTCTCCCTCTCTGTCTCCCTCTCCATCTGTCTCTCTGCCTCCCTCTCTTTCTCCTTCTCTGTCTGTCTCTCTGTCTCCCTCTTTGACTCCCTCTCTGTCTCTCTCTCTGTCTCTGTCTCTGTCGCTCTGTTTGTCTCCCTGTCTGTCTCTCTGTATCCCACTCTGTCTCTCTGTCTCCCTCTCTGCCTCCCTCTCTGTCTCTCTGTCTCCCCTTCTGTTCCTGTCTCCGTCTCTGTCTCTGTCTGTCTCTCTGTCTCCCTCTCTGCCTCCCTCTCTGTCTCTATCTCTCTGTCTCCCTCTCTGTCTCCCTTGCTGCCTCCCTCTCTGTCTCCCCTCTGTCTCCCTCTCTATCTCTCACTCTGTCTCTCTGTCTCCCTCTTTGTCTGTCTCTCTGCCTCCCTCTCTTTCTCCTTCTCTGTCCCCTCTCTGTCTCTCTGTCTCCTCTTTTCCTCCCTCTCTGTCTCTCTCCCCCTCTCTGTCTCCCTCTCTTTCTCCCTCTCTGTCACCCTCTCTGTCTCCCTCTCTGTCTCCCCTCTGTCTGTCTCTCTGTCTCCCTCTCTGTCTCCTTCTCTGTCTGTCTCTCTGCCTCCCTCTCTTTCTCCTTCTCTGTCCCCTCTCTTTCTCTCTGTCTCCCTCTCTGTCTCCCCTCTGTCTGTCTCTCTGTCTCCCTCTCTGTCTCCCTCTCTGTCTCCCCTCTGTCTCCCTCTCTGTCTCTCTCTCTGACTCCTCTCTTTCTCCCTCTCTGTCTCTCTCCCCTCTCTGTCTCCTCTCTGTCTCCCCTCTGTCTGTCTCTCTGTCTCCCTCTCTGTCTCCCTCTCTGTCTCCCCTATGTCTCCCTCTCTTTCTCCCTCTCTGACTCCCTCTCTGTCTGTCTCTCTGTCTCTCTCTCTGACTCCCTCTCTGTCTCCCTCTCTGTCTCTGTCTCCCTCTCTGTCTCCCTCTCTGCCTCCGTCTCTGTCTCTTTGCCTCCCTCTCTGTCTCTCAGTCTCCCTCTCTGTCTCCCTCTCTGCCTCCCTCTCTGTCCCCCTCTCTGTCTCTGTCTCTCTGTACATTTGTGCTGGTGTCTCCAGCTTTGGAGCTGTGTGTTTTCACTGTGTACTTACTGCTTCTACCAACCTGGGTTTCGTCTGTTGCTTCTTTCTTTTCTGTCCACTCACCCCATCGATTGAGGCAGATGTCCGTTCACCCTGAGCCTGGTTCTGTTCCTTGTTTCTTCTGTTAAAGGGAGTTTTGATCATATTCATACAGATTCTGTAAGGTCTTCACCTTCATATGGAAAGTGCTTTAAGATGGTTTCTGTTGGGATTTGGTGCTGAATAAATACATAGAATTACTATGTTGGACACTGAAACAAATACACAAACCTTCAGGACATATGTCCACACTCATCACTTTACTGCTGTGGTTTAAGCTTCTTCCTCATGATTCTGCTTAGTATCAAGTTTCACAACTCATGTGACTGGAAGTTGAGGTAGAATGTTGGGAACTTTGGGAACCTTGAGTTTTCTAGCAGAACTGATCCTATAAATATTTTCCACTAAATATTATTTTAACTTCATGACTGCAACAGTAAAATATTTAATTTAGTCAAAGTTATTAATAAAATTATCTTTTCACTTTTATAACATTTGTTAATTGATATTATTTCACCCACATTTGACAGTAAACATTTATCACTTCTTACTATCAAAGTCCATCGGTTATAGAGCAGAGGAGGGAACATCATCTGATATTAATGAATTTATATGTCAACATTACATGACATAATCTTTGTGTCTTGTTTCTCCTGTAGTTGTGTCTCCCTCTCTGTCTCCCTCTCTGTCTCTCTGTCTCCCCCTCTGTCCCTGTCTCCGTCTCTGTCTCTGTCTCCCTCTCTGTCTCCCCCTCTGTCAGTCTCGCTGTCTCCCTCTCTGTCTCTGTCTCTCTCTCTGTCTCCCTCTCTCTCTGTCTGTCTCCCTCTCTGCCTCCTCTCTGTCTCTGTCTCTCTGTCTCCCTCTCTGACTCCCTCTATGTCAGTCTCTCTGTCTCCCTCTCTGATTCCCTCTCTGTCTCCCTCTCTGTCTCCCTCTCTGCCTCCGTCTCTGTCTCTCTGCCTCCCTCTCTGTCTCCCTCTCTGTCTGTCTCTATGTCTCCCTCTCTTTCTCCCTCTCTGACTCCCTCTCTGTCTGTCTCTCTGTCTCTCTCTCTGACTCCCTCTCTGTCTCCCTCTCTGTCTCCCTCTCTGCCTCCGTCTCTGTCTCTCTGCCTCCCTCTCTGTCTCTCTGTCTCCCTCTCTGTCTGTCTCTATGTCTCCCTCTCTTTCTCCCTCTCTGACTCCCTCTCTGTCTGTCTCTCTGTCTCTCTCTCTGACTCCCTCTCTGTCTCCCTCTCTGTCTCTGTCTCCCTCTCTGTCTCCCTCTCTGCCTCCGTCTCTGTCTCTCTGCCTCCCTCTCTGTCTCTCTGTCTCCCTCTCTGTCTCCCTCTCTGTGTTTGTCTCTGTCTCTCTGTCTCTGTCTCCCTTTCTGTCTCCCTCTCTGTCTCCCTCTCTGTCTCTGTCTCTCTGTACATTTGTGCAGGTGTCTCCAGCTTTGGAGCTGTGTGTTTTCACTGTGTACTTACTGCTTCTACCAACCTGGGTTTCGTCTGTTGCTTCTTTCTTTTCTGTCCACTCACCCCATCGATTGAGGCAGATGTCCGTTCACCCTGAGCCTGGTTCTGTTCCTTGTTTCTTCTGTTAAAGGGAGTTTGGATCATATTCATACAGATTCTGTAAGGTCTTCACCTTCATATGGAAAGTGCTTTAAGATGGTTTCTGTTGGGATTTGATGCTGAATAAATACATAGAATTACTATGTTGGACACTGAAACAAATACACAAACCTTCAGGACAATCTGGATGTGGATTGGTTCAGATTCTAGACTAGTTCAGATAAAGCTTCAATAACTAAACTGAATACTTTGTAGTCACTGGAAACAAATTGAGGACAGTAACATCTGGTGGCTGTTAAATCTTACTTCAAACCTTCAGGACTAAAGGATTTTCACATCTTTAATGTCCTGTTTGCAATAAAACAACAAGAAAAAGACTTTTGTTCTTATAGAACTTCAGCAGAAGTCTTGTCTGTGTCTACCTGCCTAAATGCATTGAGTTGTTGCCATGTGATTGGCTGATTAGATATTTGCATTAACAAACAGTTGGGCAGTTGTACCTAATAAAGTGGCAGGTGAGTGTAAGTGCAGTATGTTGGGTTCATTCCCTCAGGTTTCCTCTCTTCTTATGTGCTTTAATCAGCATCTTCCTCCACTCACCTCCTCTTCCACTTGTTGCTCTTTATTTCTCTGCTCTTTCTCTCCACCTCATTGTTCTCTCTCTGTTTGACTCCTTCACTTTGTGACAGTGTCTAATTCAAAGGTCAGAGATAAAAACCTTCTTCTCTTTTTCCACAGATACTGGTGATGAACATCTTCAGTGGACATTGTCTCACATGTCATCGAGCAGAGTATCAGATAGGAAATGAATGTTGTCCTATGTGTCTTCCTGGTAAGATCCAACTGAATGTTAAAGGGACATTTCAATGATAAAATGTCAGTGATATTTTATTAATTGTTGGTTTTATTGACAACAGGAAGTCGAGTTAAAACTGATTGCACAGAGTTTAGAAGTACTTCGTGTCTTTCCTGCTTGGAGGGAACATTTATGGATAAGTCCACTGGACTTAAATATTGTTTAAGCTGCACAAACTGTGATTCAGGTATATTTCTGTCAATCTTTTGTAATTATTAGTAGTTACTAAGTCTGAGCAGAGATTTAAAGGCTTGTTGATTGTGATGAACTTAAACATTACAGATTTTCTATTAATGATAATTAAAGACTGGATCCAGAAACAAAGGCCTCTAAAATACTACATGACCAGTTAGGACATGTTTAGTGTTCTAACAGGTTCTTTTTATTGAAGGACATGTATGATGACAAAGTTCATTGGATCAACTGTTAAAGTCAGCTGAGACATGCAAGAACATTTTGAAATCTTCTATTTCTCCTACTTTTCCCTGTGAATTTATGAACAATGCTCTAAACTGCACAAATGTGTTGTTTCCCAAAGACGTCAGAAAGATCATCTTATCTGGTCTCTAACAGAGATCCTGCATTTCCACATGTACTGTAACATCTATGTGTTCACAGATTCTGGTTTGAAGACAAAAACATCATGTACAACAACATCAGATGCAGTTTGTGAACCACTGGAGGGATTTTACTGTGTGGACTCCACAGAGGACACGTGTGTGAGCACACAGACACAAAAGCTGTGAACCAGGACAGTACATCAGCAGAAAAGGTTGGTTTTTATGTGAAGACTTTAAATTATAAGACATTTGGATCATTTTAATGTATCAAACAGTAACAGTAAACCTTCATAATGTGTCTGTATGTGATTTGTCTTTGCACAGGAACATCCTCCTCAGACACTGACTGCTCTGACTGCACTGATGGAACATTTTCAGATGGAACATTTCCAGTTTGTCAACCACACACACAGTGAGTGAAGCTTCACATCAGCCACTGACACCTGATTTTCTTCCTACTGCAGTGACCTCATGGTGTCCTACATATTTCTGTAAATGTCCTGTCATTCCAGATGTGACTTAAAGAATCTTCAGCTGATAAAGGCAGGAACTGCTTCAGCTGATGCTGAATGTGGAAAGAACAGTTCAAACCAAACAGGAACTTTGATCAGAGCTGTTGTTCCTGTTATTGTGCTAATTCCAATTATTGGAGCAGTTTTATTTTTTTAATCTACATTAGCAAGAGGATCAGGAATCTACTCTTAGGTAAAAACAATGTTTTTGATAAAAATATGATCAGTCAAATCATTCAGGTGTTAATTGATGAGTTTTTTACTGGTAGTTTTATTACAGAAAGTAAAGAAATGCAGATTTTCACAATCTGGATCCTGGTACATTGTCTTTGCAGTGGATAGAAAAAAACATCCAGGTGAGTTTTTAGCATTGTGCTAAAAATGAACATGTTGCAGCTGCTGATCTACAGACTGGATCATTATCTCACCTGGATGTCACTGTACTGATGCTACATTTAGTCTGGAATTCAAACTTGGAACCTTCTAGTTTTGTGGACCAAACACCGAGGATCTTCATTCATTGGACAGCTGTGAAGGAGCGTCTCAGTCCAGGTTCTGATGTTGGGACCATGAACCCTGCTTCATTCTGTCTTGTCTGCCAGTCACAGAGTTCACAGATGGACCAGATGAAGCTGAAACTGGATTTTATCTGCAATAAGTAACAAACATCTGGAGCAGTTTGATCTGAACTGTACTGTGATGAGACAGTTGGTCACATTGGTCAAAGTGCACTGTGACCACATCTATATGTTGGAAGATATGAAAGACATTTTTAAATGTAGTTGACACACATTCTGTGGCTGTAACAGCTGTAACAGGGCATCTTATGGATTAAATGTGGCAGAAACATGAAGGATGGAAAAGGTGAATGAAATCAGACCCTGCAGACTTTTACTCTACACACTGTTTCTGACAAGAAGCAGGTTGGAACATTTTAGACATTTTACAAACTACCAAAGTTTCACACTTTGACTCATATTTTGCTTCATATACTTCAATCAGAGAAACACAGAGAAGTATGTTCAGAAAGTGTTTCTGTGTCATTTGCTGCCATGATGTTTGCAGCAGAAGTGAAAAAAGTCGGTAGTGGTTCGAGTCTTTAATGAGACTGAGCTGATAAATGTGCTGCTGAACTGTGGGGAAGTAAGTTCTCTACTTCAGTCTGGCTGAAGCAGGGGAAGAAAACAGACCGATGTCTCATAATTGTACTGTTGTTTACAGGCACTGTAACCAACGTATATCTGCATACAACAGGAAAAGTGAAAAATATGAACATGCACATGATTTTCACACAACTGTACTTCTACCACACTGAGACACTGCTGACTAACATGATGCTGCTTATAGGTGAAACTGCAATAACTTGAAGCCTGATGCAGTAGTTCATTTAATGTTTCTTTACTTATTTGTATTGTTGATTTTCTTTTTATTTATATTAAAAACACGAAAATAGACTCTTGTTTTTTCCTACTGGACAAAACTTTTTGCCCAACATTTCCACATGTTGCTGCTGTAACATGGACATGTCCCCACTGTGGGACAAATAAAGGTTTAAATGATCTTTAATGAAACATTTTCTGAAACATGTTTTAATACAGCATCTGACTTTGTGATTCAGAAGAGTTCAGGGGTTGAAAGACTGTACAATCAAATGTAAACAGAACAAAATCATTTCTTTACCTGATTCAGTTTATTGTGGCTTTTTTTATTCTCAGCATCAACAACCAGATGCCCTCATGTTGTTCAGCCACCTGATATAACTAAACTGTTATGACCTGAGTCATTACGTGTGTTGTTATTGTTTTGTTGTCTTTTTCTCCTCCTCTGTGTTTTGTGTGGGTGTGTCTGAGGGGGGTTGAGCCACAGGTGGTCGTCACGGATTGGGCCATTCGAACTGATTGTCGAATCCTGATTGGACAGGATGGAGCGTCTTCCTCCATATACTCCAGCATTCTGTTTGTTCTCGACTAGAGAGCTCTGGGAATTTTTTCGGGATATTTCTGTAAATAATTTTTAAATATAACTCACTGTACATGTTGAGCACCATCTTGTTGTGTCTAGTTTCCCCTTGACCAGGGACATAACATGATTTGGTGGCTCGTCCGTTCTGATTTAACTTACTTCGGTTCACTTTTGGCGTAGGTGTTTGCTAAGTAGTTTTTTGTCTGTTTGGCAGTTTTTTCTTTTGTGGTGGTGGCAGCATGGAGTTTAAATTAGAGGAGCTCACAACTAATCCAACAAAGCTGATTTGGCTCTGATAGCCGACTTTTTTGATGTGCGTGGGTCTTTGAATGCAAAAAAGAAGAACTGAAACAGCTCCTCACAGCAAAGCTGATGGAAATTGTTTTTTTTTATGTCAAGCTGACACCCTTCGGGGAAGTTGAGCTGGGTGACTTAGCTGGTGGTCCTGCCCCACTCCAAGACCTCCCACTTCATCCTGGCAGGACCGTGGAGGAATTAAAATGAACCTTGCCTATAAGGGAGGTGGAGGTGAGAAAGGTGAAGGCTCTGGAGAATAGTGATGGGAAGTTCGGCTCTTTTCAGAGAGCCGGCTCTTTTGACTCCTGAACGGCTCTTAATTTATTATTTTACAGGCCTTTATTTTACCATAACTTTGCAAAACTTCATGGTTTGTTTGTTGAAAACCCTTTCATGTGCAGTGTTTTTATGAGAATCCTTATAATTGCCTAATTTTGTGCATTTATTCTGTTACAAAACCATTCTTTTGTTTAATATTTTAATCAAATATTTTATTGCACAAATTAACAACAAAACAGCAAATAAATCCACAGAGCACAGTTGCTCACGCAGCACCAATTTGTCCTCTACTTGCCACACTTTTGCCACTCTTACTAGCTCCTCTGCCAGGTTTTTCTGCAGTCTCTGTGACCTCAAAGCAGTCCAGAAGACAAGATGTCATCTTGTAATTTTCAATGAAATGGCAAGTGACAGCCATGAAAGAGCATGTGGTTCTGGAGGTCCAGCAGTCAGTTGTCAGGCAAACTGATGGAGCTTTTTTCACCCTTTCTTGCCATAATGCGCGTTCTGTGTCATATAGTTTAGGTATTGTTGTTTGGGACAATGTTCTTCTACTGGGTAGATTGTATGTGGGATTTAAAGTTTTGACAATACTTTTAAAACCTCTGTCCTCCACAATGGAAAAGGGTTGGAAATCAGTAGCTATCATTTTAGCCACCTCTTCATCAATGCTGTGCTGTTTGGATGGGGTCATCACTTTGGGTATAAACTGGCTTATTTTGCTTTGAGTTGCAGTAGGAGAGGTTGTACCTGCATGTGTGGGGAAGCCAGTAGACTACAACTACACTAACAGTACACACTCTGCTCACCGCTATCTGACAGACAGTTAATTTGCAGTGGAGCGCTGCTTACCTCTCTGTTTTTACATAATGGTATGATCCCATATCCTCACATCTGATTGGCCGCGATGCCATTGCTGACCAATCAAAACAAAGTTCTGCCTTGAGCAGAGCTCAGGCTGAGCACTGAGGTAAGCAGCGAAAGGAAAACAACTGGGAGCCTCTTCTGATCCACTACAAAGCATCGGCTCTCAGAGCCGCATCTTTTGCTCATGACACATCACTACTGGAGACAGAATGGGGAGACTCTGTACCTTCGCGTAGATGAGCTGGTTCCGGAGACCTACAGACAGAGATTTAGGAAATGTGAATAAACTTCCACACAGACATATGTAGAGTTTGCGTTCAAATGGTGTCAGGCTACTAAGGTTAAAACCTGGGATGATCTGCGTGAACTCATATTGTTAGAAGAGTTAACAAACCGGCTACCTGACAAAATTGTGGTTTACCTGAATGAACGAAAAGTCACTTGTCTTTCTGCGGCTTCTGTCTTAGCGTTAACCCATAAAAATGTGTTAAGTTCCCCAGTTCGTCGTGATTTGGTCTTTTCTGAAAGAAAAAGAAAATCTCCCACAAACGCTCATCGTTCCCACATAGATGCTTCTGAAACACGCGAGTGTTATTACTGTCATGAGCAGAGACACCTGCTGTCTGTCCATCCTAAAAAGAAAAGAGTCCAAAATGACTAAATCTCCATCACCTATAGCTCTAATACAAAGCAGGCCGCTCTCCACACCTTCAGTGGAGCCTGGAAATAGCAACATTGATGAAGATTTTGAACCTTTTGTCTCTCATGGTTTTGTTTCTCTGCTGTGAGAGAAAAGTCAAGTACCAATCACTATTTGGAGAGATACCGGTGCAACACAGTCCCTGATTCGTGGGGATGTGTTGCCCTTCTCAGCTCAGTCTTGTGGTTCAGATATGGCAACGTGGGGAGTGAAGATGAGTGTAGCGCGTGCGCCTTTGTATTTTGTTCAGCTGTGCTCCGATTTTGTGACTGGCATGTAAACAAGTATACAGTTTTACCATTTGGATTGAGAAATGCCCCAATCATGAATACAGTGCTTTCAGGTGTGAACACATGTGACGTGACTTAGACGACATAGTGGCCTATTCAGCAACCTGGCTGCCTCCCTCACTCTTAACATGGCCAAATGTGAGTTTGGGAAAACGGTCGTTACCTAGTTGGACAAACTAGTAGGACAGGGCCAAGTGTCCCCCGCTGCTGCTAAAGTTCAGGTCTCCCTTGACTTCCCAGCTCCCCAGACGCGCCCTGAGCTCCTTGGCTTCCTTGGGATGGCTGGATATTACCGAGCCTTCTGTAAAAACTTCTCTGCCGTCGCTGCTGCATTAACTAGCCTGGTAACCCCCCAAACCCCTAACCAGTGGTCAGAGAAATGTCAGTCTGCTTTTCAAGCTGCCAAAGTTCTCCTCTGCAGTGTCCCTGTGCTCGCAGCCCCAAACTTTACGCACCCGTTTAAGTTGGAGGATGATGATGCATAGATCATCCAATTTGTTACCTTTCTAAAAAGTTCAGAAAACACCAGCTCCATTACAGCACCATTGAAAAAGAGGCCTTAGCTTTGTATTTAGGTTCCGTCCCATTTCGTTTACTCTGACCACAACCCTCTCATGTCTCTGACTCAGATGCAGAACAACAACCACCGTCTCATGCGCTGGTCTTTGTTGCTGCGGGGACATAATACCCACAGAGTCACAGTGTTAGAAAGACAAACTGTGGACAGATTTTAGTGAAGTTGAACTCGAAACAGTGACTCAACACTTCAAACTCTGTTATGAAACTAGAGGAACAGAATTTAACTGTGTCTTCAGTTTAACGGTGCAATAGTGTGAAGCAATATTGCTGCTGCTGCTGCTGCTGGGACACTGTCCCTGCTTCAGTCCACAGTGTTGAGACAAACTACGAACCTGCATCATATTGTAACGGCCCAGCAAGTGGGTTAGTGTGGGGGCGGATGCAATCTGCCCCGAGGGAATTATGGGTAAATGTGTTCTGAATAGTTCTGTGCTTTAATTGCTTAAATGTTAAATGTTGTTGAATGATTACAGTTAGTGTTATTAGGTGTGTTCACATGTTTAGGTTTGTCATGTAAAGTGTATGTGTTAGCCGGCACCGTGAGTGAAGGTGATGGGTGTATGAATGGCCCTCACGGTGATCGGCTACTTGTGGGTGTGTTCAAAAATAAAGCTCAGCTATCTCTGTTGTGAGAGGTAGTTGTAAAAAGGCAAGAGTTGTGTTGTGATTGCTTATGTCAAACAGCTCGAGGCACTTGGGGTTGTGCGGTGTATGGGGCGCAAGTGTTCTCCCTTCCACCTGCCATTTTGAACTGTTCGTTGATGTTAGCTTGCTAGCACCCAAGCTAGCCGATTAGGCTAGCTAAGTCAGTTAGGGTTAGCCTTAGCTTTAGCTTCACCACCTCCCACCGTTAGCTCACATAAACCGTGGGTTGTTACAATATCAATAATGAACTAACTGTGATTATTGTGCTACATTCTGACTGGTGTTTCTGTGGATCTGTTCTCTAATTAATTCATGAAGAACAAACCAGTCAAACACTCCTGAACAACCAGTGTCCGAAAAGCCCAAAAGACCAGAGTGTCCCTCACATCAAACTGCTTGATGTTTTAACTACTCGATGCAGTAAATTGGAACTTTTATTTACTGCATTTTGTTTCCTCTTTAAAGTCGTGGTTTTAACAACTGGTCCAAACATTTTTATTTCTTTTTTAGTTCACTTTTAGGGAAACGTTTAGTTAATAAAGGGAAGTGTGAAGTATCAATTGTTTTGTTTCTGGTCACTTTGAGTTACAGCTGTCACTTCTCAGCACCTCAGACACACAGATCTATGTAGAGTATATGTGCAACAAAAAACTGAATTAAATGTGAGGGGTTCTGATGATCGAATGAAAAACCGAAGACTTTAAATGTTCATAACGTTTCCAGAGACACTGTAACTGCACTGATAAGATAATAAAATAATATACATTTTCTCTTCTCTGTATCACCATTGAAATAGACAGAGACCACAAGTGTGGGCAGCACCTGAATGAAACAACGGGATCATGTTAAAATCATGTAGTTTGTGAATGAAAGACACTTGTGCACTCAGCTGAATTATTTAAATCAGCCTTGACCCACTAACATAAAGTGTAAATTATTTTTAATATTCTCAAATATTTGAACTGAACAATCAAACAGGTTCCAGTGATTCTAGTTGTTACAGCTCAGTGTAAATGTTTTATTGCTGAAATTAAACGTTTTTCTAACTGTTGTATGTAGATGGAAAACTGCACCATTTATTTCTCAGCTTTTAAACATTCAGGTTAAAAAGAGGAAATTCATGTTTCCGAGGTCACGTGAACGTCTCTGAGCCATGTGACCGGAAAACAGCTCAGTGGATCATTTTCACACTGTCGACTGTAAGTAACTGAACTTCTTTGGAGATTTTTCTGGATGTTACGAACCAACAAACTTCATCCTAAATCTCAGAGAGATGGTGTCTTCAGCCAATCAAAACCATCGACCTGATCTTCAAAATGAAGTTGAGGACGTCTGTGACACTCGCGTCTTTCCTGGTAAAATTCTTCTAAGTTTCTAAGTTTCAGTCTCTGTCGCTCATAAAATAATTTCAGTGTCTCTTCTTATAATACACTTCAATCTGACTCCACAGTAGAATCTTCACCTTTGTGACAGTTTCAACCTACAAAAGTTATAACCCTTTAAAAGTAGAATTCATGGCAGAGCTGCTGTGTTGGATTGTACCTGTCCAGGGTGGACAGTGACAGCTGGGACAGACTGCAGCCCCCCATGACCCCCCCATGACCCACGAGCAGCATAAGTGGTTAAGATAAAGACCATAACCATGGTACAGTTTAGTGCACAGAGAGTGAAACAGTGGTGAAGCTCATGTTTAACACGTCCACACTCATCACTTTACTGCTGTGCTTTAAGCTTCTTCCTCGTGATTCTGCTTAGTATCAATAACACAAGTCATTTGACTGGAAGTTGAAGTAGAATGATGTGAACTTTGAGTTTTCTAGCAGAACTGATGGACTTTGATTGTAAGAAGTGATAAATGTTTGTTGTCAAATGTTGGTGAAATAATACCAATTAACAAATGTTATAAAAGAGAAAAGATAATTTAATAAATAACTTTGACTGAAATTAAATCTTTACCTATAGCAGCCATGAAGTTAAAATAATATTTAGTGGAAAATATTTATAGGTTATAGAGCAGAGGAGGGAACAACATCTGATAATAATGAATTTTAGAATTTTAGAAGAATCTCATTTAGCCTGGAAAAATAGTTTAAAAACGTACAAAAAAGCTCTCAGTGATGCCAGAACAGCATATTATTCATCATTAATAGAAGAAAACAAGAACAACCCCCGGTTTCTGTTCAGCACTGTAGCCAGGCTGACTAAGAGCCACAGTTCTGTTGAGCCTACTATTCCCTTAACTTTGAGCAGCAATGACTTCATGACCTTCTTTATGAATAAAATTGTAGCTATTAGAGAAAAAATTCACCAGATCCTCCCCTCAAAAATTACAGATAGATCTTCATGTACAGCAGTGCTAGAATCATGGATAAGGCCCCACTCCCTGTTAGACTGCTTTTTACCCATAGATCTCTCTGAGCTAACTTCAATTATTACCTCATCTAAACCAGGCTATGTACCACAGGCCTATAAGGTAGCTGTAATTAAACCATTACTTAAAAAACCCTGTCTTGACCCAGGTGTTTTAGCCAATTACAGACCAATATCTAATCTCCCCTTTATTTCTAAAATAATTGAAAAAGTAGTCGCAAAACAATTATGTGATCACCTTCATAGGAATAATTTGTATGAAGAGTTTCAGTCAGGATTTAGAGTTCATCATAGTACAGAAACAGCACTGGTAAAAGTCACCAACGATCTTCTCATGGCCTCAGATAATGGACTCATCTCTATACTTGTTCTGTTAGATCTTAGTGCTGCATTTGATTCCATTGATCATAACATTTTATTACAGAGACTGGAACATGAAATTGGAATTACAGGAACTGCACTAGGTTGGTTTAAATCTTATCTGTCTGATAAATTTCAATTTGTTCATGTTAATGATGAATCCTCCATGCACACAAAGGTTAGCTATGGAGTTCCACAAGGCTCTGTGTTAGGACCAATATCTTTTACCTTATATATGTCTCCTTTAGGCAACATTATTAGAAAACGCTCCATAAATTTCCACTGTTATGCTGATGATACCCAGCTATATTTATCTATGGAACCAGATGAAAATAATCAGTTAATAAAGCTTCAAGCATGTCTACAAGACATAAAGCCCGGATGTCCCACAATTTTTTACTGTTAAACTCAGACAAAACTGAAGTCATAGTATTTGGGCCCAAAAATCTCAGAGATATGATGTCCAACCATATTGTTACCCTAGATGGCATAAGTCTGGCCTCCAGTACTACTGCAAGGAACCTTGGAGTTATTTTTGACCATGATCTGTCCTTTAAGTCACATATAAAACAAATCTCTAGAACAGCCTTCTTCCACCTACGGAACATTGCCAAAATTAGGAGCATACTGTCTCAAAGTGATGCCGAAAAACTGGTCCATGCATTTGTTACTTCTAGGTTGGACTACTGTAATTCCCTACTGTCAGGATGCCCCAGTAACTAAAGAGCCTGCAATTAATCCAAAATGCTGCAGCAAGAGTGCTGACTGGAACTAGCAAGAGAGATCATATTTCACCTTCACTAGCTTCTCTCCATTGGCTTCCCATTAAATTTAGAATAGAATTTAAAACCCTGCTTCTTACATATAAAGCTCTGAATGGTCAGGCTCCATCATATATAGAAGATCTCATAGCACCATATCATCCCAGTAGACCACTTCGCTCTCAGAATGCAGGCCTACTTGTGGTTCCCAGAATTTCCAAAAGTAGAATGGGAGGTAGAGCCTTTAGCTATCAAGCTCCTCTCTTGTGGAACCAGCTCCCAGTTCAGATTCGGGAAGCAGACACCCTCTCTACTTTTAAGTCTAGGCTTAAAACCTTCCTCTTTAATAAAGCATATAGTTAGTTATAGTTATGCTGCCATAGGCTTAGACTGCTGGGGGACCCACCCCCCAATGCACTGAGCTCCTTTCCTCCTCTTGACCATCTCTCCTCTCCTCTCACCCCGCAATTGTCACCACTGTATGTCATTAACTCTGTGTGTTCTCTCCCGTAGTTGTCTTTGTCCTCCTCTGTCCCCCTCTCTCTGTCCCTTTCTGCAGGTGTCCCCCGGCTTTGAAGCTGTGTGTCTTCCAGCGTGCAGCTACTGGTCCTACCAATCTGCCCGATGTTTTGTTGTTGCTTTTTGTTGCTCTGTTCTTTTCTCTCTCCCCTTTCCACTCACCCCAACCGGTCGAGGCAGATGGCCGTCCACCCTGAGCCTGGTTCTGCTGGAGGTTTCTTCCGTTAAAGGGAGTTTTTCCTCTCCACTGTTGCCTATGGCTTGCTCCAGGGGGAATTGTTGGGTTCTCTTTATATATCTTTATAATTTTGACTTTATTCTGTAAAGTGCCCTGAGATGACTTTGTTATGAATTGGCGCTATATAAATAAAGTTGAATTGAATTGAATTGAAATTTATATGTCACCATCATCATTGTGTCTTGTTTCTCCTGTAGTTGTGTCTCCCTTTATTTCTGTCTCTGTGTCCCTTTATGTCTCTGTCTCTCTGTCTCCTTCTCTGTCTCCCTCTCTGTCTCAGTGTCTCCCTCTCTGTCTTCCTCTCTGTCTGTCTCTCTGTCTTCTTCTCTGCCTCCGTCTCTGTCTGTCTCTCTGTCTCCTTCTGTGTTTCCCTCTCTGTCTCTCTGCCTCCCTCTCTGCCTCCCTCTCTGTCTCCCTCTCTGTCTCCCTCTCTGTCTCTCTCTTTGTCTGTCTCTCAGTCTCCTCTTTGTCTCTGTCTCTCTGTCTCCCTCTCTGCCTCCCTCTCTGTCTCCCTCTCTGTCTCTCTGTCTGTCTCTCTGCCTCCCTCTCTGTCTTGCTCTCTCTGTCTCCCTCTCTGTCTCTGTCTCTCTGTCTCCCTCCCTGTCTCCCTCTCTGACTCTGTCTCTCTGTCTCCCTCTCTGCCTCCCTCTGTGTCTCCCTCTCTGTCTCTGTCTCCCTCTCTGCCTCCCTCTCTGTCTCCCTCTTTGTCTCTGTCTCTCTGCCTCCCTCTCTGTCTCCCTCTCTGTCTCTCTCTTTGTCTGTCTCTCAGTCTCCCTCCTTGTCTTTGTCTCTCTGTCTCCCTCTCTGCCTCCCTCTCTGTCTCCCTCTCTGTCTCTCTGTCTGTCTCTCTGCCTCCCTCTCTGTCTTGCTCTCTCTGTCTCCCTCTCTGTCTCCCTCTCTGTCTCTGTCTCTCTGTCTCCCTCCCTGTCTCCCTCTCTGCCTCCCTCTCTGTCTCCCTCTGTGTCTCTGTCTCCCTCTCTGCCTCCCTCTCTGTCTCCCTCTTTGTCTCTGTCTCTCTGCCTCCCTCTCTGCCTCCCTCTCTGCCTCTCTCTCTGTCTCTCTCTCTGTCTCTCTGTCTCTCTCTCTGCCTCCTTCTCTGTCTCTCTGTCTCCTTCTCTGTCTCCCTCTCTGTCTCCCTCTCTGTCTCTGTCCTACTGTCTGTCTCTCTGTCTCTGTCTCTCTCTTTGTCTGTCTCTCAGTCTCCCTCTCTGTCTCCCTCTCTGTCTCCCTCTCTGTCTCCCTCTCTGTCTCTGTCTCTCTGTACATTTGTGCAGGTGTCTCCAGCTTTGGAGCTGTGTGTTTTCACTGTGTACTTACTGCTTCTACCAACCTGGGTTTCATCTGTTGCTTCTTTCTTTTCTGTCCACTCACCCCATCGATTGAGGCAGATGTCCGTTCACCCTGAGCCTGGTTCTGTTCCTTGTTTCTTCTGTTAAAGGGAGTTTTGATCATATTCATACAGATTCTGTAAGGTCTTCACCTTCATATGGAAAGTGCTTTAAGATGGTTTCTGTTGGGATTTGGTGCTGAATAAATACATAGAATTACTATGTTGGACACTGAAACAAATACACAAACCTTCAGGACAATCTGGATGTGGATTGGTTCAGACTCTAGACTAGTTCAGATAAAGCTTCAATAACTAAACTGAATACTTTGTAGTCACTGGAAACACTTTAAGTCCATCTGTTTATTATTAATAATAGTGAATAAAACACTGCAGTGTTGTTAACAGATGTAAAGGACATTAAATGTGTTTATTAGTGATGGACAGAAGCAGTTTTTGAAGGACAGTGACATCTGGTGGCTGTTAAATCTTACTTCAAACCTTCAGGACTAAAGGATTTTCACATCTTTAATGTCCTGTTTGCAATAAAATAACAAGAAACCTGTGTGTTATTATCAAATCTATAAGACTTTTGTTCTTATAGAACTTCAGCAGAAGTCTTGTCTGTGTCTACCTGCCTAAATGCATTGAGTTGTTGCCATGTGATTGGCTGATTAGATATTTGATTGGAAACAGTTTAATTTTACAGCAGGACAATGATCCAAACTCACTGCTGATGCAGTAAAATTCTATGTGGGAGAAAAAACACTGACAGTCATGAACTGGCCTTAAAGGACGTCACAGTAAATATTGACTTCTGCCTGTAGAAGCTGCTTTGTTGGAAATATGTGTTGGTTTTTTAATTATGCAGCTTGTTAAGTTGCCCATCAGCAAAGCTGATGGGCAACAGTAATGTACATCCACAGTAATGTACATCCACACAAACATAGTAGGTTAGGATTTAAATTTAACATCTGTATTTTTGTAATTAAAAATAAAACTACAAAAAGAAATGATTGAAGTGACTGGTCACAAAGATCATTTGCCAAAATATATGTAAAACTTTTGTTATAATATAAAAATTTAAAAATTGTTTTAGTAAAAAAAAGAAAGAAATCTAGTAACTAACAGTTTATTTTCCCTCTTCAGTTCTACAGTATGTTGGGTTCATTCCCTCAGGTTTCCTCTCTTCTTATGTGCTTTAATCAGCATCTTCCTCCACTCACCTCCTCTTCCACTTGTTGCTCTTTATTTCTCTGCTCTTTCTCTCCACCTCATTGTTCTCTCTCTGTTTGACTCCTTCACTTTGTGACAGTGTCTAATTCAAAGGTCAGAGATAAAAACCTTCTTCTCTTTTTCCACAGATACTGGTGATGAACATCTTCAGTGGACATTCTCTCACATGTCATCGAGCAGAGTATCAGATAGGAAATGAATGTTGTCCTATGTGTCCTGCTGGTAAGATCCAACTGAATGTTATTTGGATATTTATTTGAAAAAGAATATTTGGATTTACTAAGTGCACAGCAGCGTTCAGTTAACATACAGCACATCCACAATCTGTGTTTATCAGGCCTGACACTCATTAATGAACCAGTTTGTGGACAGAAGTTCTTTTATTGAAGCACAGCTGCATTTAGTCCAGCTTGACAAGGACACACAGACACACACACACACGCGCACACTAATCTCGATGGCTCAAATACATTACTGAAAACACTCAAATAATAAAATATTGTAAAACTACATTTTGGTTTCATTTTCAACAGGACATCATGTTGAAAAAGATTGCACAAAGTTCAGAAACAGATTGTGTTTGGCCTGCAAAGCAGGAACCTTCATGAATCAACCCACTGCTCGTACACTGTGCTTCACCTGTTCACACTGTGATGCAGGTATGTTCTGTTCAATACTGGGATGGAAGTAGTAAAAATGTCAGTTTCCTTTATCCAAAAACTCCCAGAATAACTGGAAAATAAACTTTGCTTTAGAGCTTCAAATTCTTTTGTGCACATACAGAATAGCTGTTTGTTATTCTACACATTAACTGTGTGTGTGTGTGTGTGTGTGTGTGTGTGTGGGGGGTCAGAAAACTCAGTCCTAACTCCCTCTACTTTTTCTCTACCTAGAGTTGATCTGTTGTTTCTGTTCAGATCTTTACTTTGTTTTTGTGTATTTGTATCTCTAGTAATTGTAACTAATATTTTTCTCCTATGTAACATGTGCTGTGCATGTGTTCACAGATTCTGGTCTCAGCACAATAAAGATGTGTACAACAAGATCAGATGCAGTTTGTGAACCACTGGAGGGATTTTACTGTGTGGACTCCACAGAGGACACGTGTGTGAGAGCACACAGACACAAAAGCTGTGAACCAGGACAGTACATCAGCAGAAACGGTTGGTTTTTATGTGGAGACTTTAAATTATAAGACATTTGGATCATTTTAATGTATCAAACAGTAACAGTAAACCTTCATAATGTGTCTGTATGTGATTTGTCTTTGCACAGGAACATCGTCCTCAGACACTGAGTGCTCTGACTGCACTGATGGAACATTTTCAGATGGAACATTTCCAGTTTGTCAACCACACACACAGTGAGTGAAGCTTCACATCAGCCACTGACACCTGATTTTCTTCCTACTGCAGTGACCTCATGGTGTCCTACATATTTCTGTAAATGTCCTGTCATTCCAGATGTGACTTAAAGAATCTTCAGCTGATAAAGGCAGGAACTGCTTCAGCTGATGCTGAATGTGGAGAGAACAGTTTGATCCACACACGAATTGTGATCGGAGCTGTTGTTTGTGTTATTGTGCTAATTCCAATTATTGGAGCAGTTTTATTTTCTCTCTACAAGAAAAAGAGGAAATTTACTGTAAACCCAGGTAAAAACAAAACATGTTTCTAATAGATAAAAATATGATCAATCAAACAATAAGTTGTTGACTAAAGATTTTTTTACTGGTAATGTTTTATTACAGACAGAAAAGGAAATGAAGACAATGACAATCAGGTAAGTTTTATGTGTTTTTTCTGTTCTTACTGCATTTTACTGTATTTACAGTAACAAATATAAATGTTTTTCGGTTTTCTCTTATTTATTAATGTTTAATCCATATTTCACAAAAAGGAACCTCTCAAAGGAGGAGAGAATACTAAGGACACATTGGTGCTGCAGAAGGTAAGACAACAAAGTGTTCTTCATTAAAATGTCCCTGACTGAGGACGGTCTCACTGATCTACACTCTGTGATGTCTTTATAACTGTACTGTTGGTTCTGTTGGACAATAAATGTTATTTTGTCCTCAGACATTAACATGTAGCCACTGTGTCAGACACTGCAGAGTAAATGTGATCTACAATCCAATTCTAGTCAGTTTAGATGCTGGTACATTGTAAAAAATAAACATCCAGGTAAATTTCCAGCATTGTTCTACAAAGTCAATATGTTGCTGCAGCTGATTTACAGACTGGATCATTATCTCATGCAGAGGGGACCTGTACTGTGTAATATACTGGGTAATAGTAAACTGTCAAAAGAAAAAAAAGGAATCATAGATTAAATCATCATAGATTAACACGTTTGAGCAAATAAAATCCACAGAACTTTGCATCTATAATTTCTAGACGCAGCCTGCAAAGAAACCACAGATGCTGACCGGAGCATAACTGCATTATAGTTTGTTTCTTACCTTATGTTTCATTTCATTTCTTCAGAAGTTCAATGGATCATGTTGCCCATTATCTCTTCTCATCACGTCATTATAAGTTCTGTGTTTGCATGTTGTCCTGTTTGTTAAAATGAGTTAATAAATTCTGGAAGAACTGTGCAATGTACATGTGGTTCCATGTGATATGAAGTGTCATCACATGTCCTCTCAGTCTTTGAAGACCGATAATGATTTTATGTTTAATTAGTTCACCTGTGTAACCAGTTTTTCCTGTTTAGGGTAAACTGAGTGCATGAATCCTGGAAGCTCACAGTATGATAACTATAAAACATTGGTCTGTTGTGACATATTTAAATG
The DNA here is from genome assembly GCA_020496755.1 of Channa maculata. Lineage (NCBI taxonomy): Eukaryota > Metazoa > Chordata > Actinopteri > Anabantiformes > Channidae > Channa > Channa maculata. The sequence continues at coordinate 1,468 of JAHZUS010000040.1, read as the reverse complement.
TTTTACACTGAGAAAGAGGATGAATAAGAAGTTTTACACTAACATTACTCAAAGGTTAAACCCTATTTTTCTGTTTTAGAAAGCTGCTTGTCCTCATTGTAGCAAAGAAAAGCAGTTTTCCTCACAGATCATCATTTATCTGCATGTACAGTATTTGACATATTTAGTCATTTCTTCCAGCCTTAGCTGCTGGACTTATGAATATTATAATTAACATTTCTGTGGCCTTTACTAGTTCTGTAGTTTAACTTGAGATGCATTCAAATCAAACAATTTAGTTCACTGATTCTAACTTTGGTGATCTTGATAAACTAAATGAACTCTGACTGTCTAATGTTGTATAGATGATAGTCTGATGATAAACAAAATATAAAATATGTTTTGCATGTACAGATGCCAGGATGCTTTTGCTTCCAAATGTAGAAGAGGAGTGAGGGACTGAGAGATGTAGCTGAGATCTGAGGCCTATCTGACAGATTGTGTTTGACAGGACCTTTAATTATCAGCGTGTGGGACAGTTTTCTAACAAGAACATTGAGGGTTAAAGTTAGAGGGGATTGAAATGATTCAGATATTCAAATAATAATTTTAGAAATGTTTTAAAACTAAAACATATTTGCTGTTTCTCAGATATTCAGATTGGCTGCTTTTGTCCTTAACTAAATATCTTTAGATTTTGGACTGTTCAGACAAAACAGACATTTGATGTCACCTTGGTCTGTACACATTTGATATTTATATTTATTTTATAGACACAGAGATTATTCAAATGAAATAATCGTCAGGTAATAGTTGTTAGTTGCAGCCAGATGATCATTGTTATTTCTGGCTAATCTCCATCAAGAAGAGGCCTCGTGTTATGTAATAGGATGTAAAAGCATCTGCACACTGAGGATCCTGTCAGGAATGAAAGAATATTGCTGTAGTTTAAGATGCAGTAAAGTTGTAGTGTAGTTATTTAATGTATTGAAATGTCTCCTTTACTTGTTAGAGACTAAGTAATGCAACCGCAAGGGGGCACAAGCCAGTGTCTTCTTGTGCCAGTCCCAAGTCTGGATAAATGCAGAGGGTTGTGGCAGGAAGGGCATCCGACGTAAAACACATGCCAAACCAAACATGCGAATCGTGACAAAGACTTCCATACCGGATCGGTCGGGGCCGGGTTAACAACGACACGCCACGGTGCTGTTGACCTACAGGGTACCGGTGGAAATTGGACTACTGTTGGTCGAAGACGAAGAAGAAGAGGAGGAAGGTGTGTTCGTAGGCAGAGAGAGAAGAGGAAAGCTAAGAATGTAGGACTGACAGTAGGGACTTTGAATGTTGGTACTATGACAGGGAAGGCTAGGAGTTGATCGACATGATGCAGAGAAGGAAGGTGGACATACTGTGTGTCCAGGAGACCAGGTGGAAAGGTAGCAAGGCTAGAAGCTTAGGAGCAGGGTTTAAGTTGTTTTACCATGGGTCA
>JAHZUS010000148.1:0-110470 GCA_020496755.1 Channa maculata | reverse complement strand
AGTTTCTACAAGCCTTCTCATTAGTGCATATAGGGTTGTGCACAGTGTTTTTGTATATTTGAAGGAAGGAAGGAAGGAATGCATGGTGGACTATTTTATATACAGTATGACACTGTTTTTGTTGCTGTAGCAACATGACTCTCATTTTAATTAATTGTGCATGAATGTCAATTTAGGACCACAGTCGACTTCTCACTGGAGCGTGATACATGTCACTTACAAATCATGAACATAAACCACTAATATTGGATCTGGCAAAAAACTTGGAAATGAGCTTTATGGCATGTAATGTGAACATAGTCATAATTTATTCAAAACACTATAGTGTCCTGTAAATGGGGTATTTCTACTTTTAGCTGATAGCTGATGGTGGAGCTACCATTTTCCTCTGTGTGGGTAACACTTTAACAGAGTAAAACTACATAGTGTTAGCGGTGTGCTGAAAATATGAGGGATTCGGGGACAGTCCAGAGTCCGGATCAAATATACAGAAAAGTGCCAGTGGTTGGATGAAGTGTCAGAGGTCACACACAATTCACAGGAATTGGCTGAATTTGTGTACATACTTGAGCAACTGCAGCAGTTGGGGTTCATTTTGGATAGTTAGGGGGTTGAGTGTCTTGTCCCGAGAGCCTTCAGCAAAACGCCAGGGGGAGTTGGGTCTTGAATCGTCAACACCGAACCAAGGCTACACCCTATTACTATTAACAATACATTTCAATAAGCAAAGAAATATTAATATTTCAACCAACAACATTTGTGTTTGATCGGATTTACAGAAACTCTCTAAACAGTGGTACTAAATTCACCTTATTACGTTGGTCTTAAATGTTGTCTGTCAACAACAAGACATCTTGCAGCACAATTTGGGTTTTTTATTTTATACTATATTATATACGTTATTTAATTTTATTCATTTGTTATATATTTATGCATTTTTAATACATTAATACTCACTTCTAATATAAATGATTCCCAGATATTTAAAGACTTCACAGTTCAATAAACATTAGAAAATCACTCTTACTACACGGACATTTTTGTACTTCTGCACTCTCTGTAACTTACTTCTAAGGTTTTATTTTTTTTTTTTCAAGTGGTAACACACTTTTCATAAGTATTTCATTCTGGGCATTGTGGGTAAAACTCCACAAATTGGGCACAAACAGTTCTTTTAATGCATCAGAAAAGTTTTATTAGGCAGAAATATATAAAACAGAGTAGATCAGATTACATTAAGTTACTGCAACATACAGTATATTTATTTGAAGGAAAAAAGATAAATAATGATTAAATAGAATATTTACGTTTAGATACAATACACTTCAATGAATTAACAATATGTCTTAGACTCCATTCCTTTCAATCAACATTTGAATTGCTAGTTATTATCATTTTGAAACTGGAAAGACAAAATAGTGTGGATCAGTAAACCCGGAATTACATTTGGCACAACTATATCTCTGTTAAAAAAGAGTAAAGAAGTGAATACTCCAAGCAGAAGATGTCTTGTAACAGGTCTCATAGAGTAGGTGTTACTGCCTACAACTAATTGTGTTGCTCTGGTGAGGATTGTTGTGGATTAGAAGGTTGCTTCAGTTTTTAGCTGTTGTTTATTTGTGAGAGGCTTAGTTGGTTTAATTGGTGTAGCAGTTGTTTGGCCATCCGTCGAGAGAAATGGTATCCCTCATATAAAGTAGAAAAGTTTATTGCATGCACGAGCAGTTAAAATGTATTTTAATGAATTACCTTCATAATTTTTTGATTATTAATATTACCCATAAAAGAAATAGGTTGGAGATCGAGTTTACAATTTTAGCTGCCATCTCCTCTTCTTAATAACTAAATGTAAATGTTCTTTGTGAAGCATCCTGTTGTCACTTCCTCTTCATCCTGGAGTCTTCTAATCTTCATTTCCAAAAAAAGATTGAATGCAGATGATATAATTTATGTGTTTTGGCTCTTCTACTGAAAACTGCTGTTGTCTTTTGCTTTTAACATTATACTTCTCTCTCCAATTTCGGATTTGGATGAGGGAATCTTACCTCACGCTTTCCTCGAGACAACCTTTTTTTATTCAATCGAGACCACCTCTTAAATCGTCTAAGAGAAGGTTGGGTGTCAGTAGTTGTTGTTGATACTTCAGTTGTTTCAAGAGCAACAGTTGTAGTTTGTGTCTCAGTTGTTGTTGTGTCAATTTTTGTTGTGTCAGTTGTAGTTGGGACATCAGTTGTTGTGGCCGAAGTTATTGTTTCACTTGTTGTTGAAGCAGCAGTTGTTGTTGGTACTTCAGTTGTTGTGTCAGTTGTTGCTGGGACCTCAGTTGTTGTGTCAGTTGTTGTTGTGTCAGTTGTAGTTGGGACATCAGTTGTTGTGGCCGAAGTTGTTGTTTCACTTGTTGTTGAAGCAGCAGTTGTTGTTGGTACTTCAGTTGTTGTGTCAGTTGTTGCTGGGACCTCAGTTGTTGTTTGTGTCTCAATTGTTGTTGTGTCAGTTGTTGTTGTGTCAGTTGTTGCTGGGACCTCAGTTGTTGTGTCAGTTGTAGTTGGGACATCAGTTGTTGTGGCCGAAGTTGTTGAAGCAGCAGTTGTTGTTGGTACTTCAGTTGTAACAAGAGCAACAGTTGTAGTTTGTGTCTCAGTTGTTGTTGTGTCAGTTGTTGTTGTGTCAGTTGTTGCTGAGACCTCAGTTGTTGTTGTGGCTGAAGTTGTTGTTTCACTTGTTGTTGAAGCAGCAGTTGTTGTTGGTACTTCAGTTGTTGTGTCAGTTGTTGCTGGGACCTCAGTTGTTGTGTCAGTTGTTGCTGGGACATCAGTTGTTGTTTGTGTCTCAATTGTTGTTGTGTCAGTTGTTGTTGTGTCAGTTGTAGTTGGGACATCAGTTGTTGTGGCCGAAGTTGTTGTTTCACTTGTTGTTGAAGCAGCAGTTGTTGTTGGTACTTCAGTTGTTGTGTCAGTTGTTGCTGGGACCTCAGTTGTTGTTTGTGTCTCAGTTGTTGTTGTGTCAGTTATTGCTGGGACCTCAGTTGTTGTTTGTGTCTCAGTTGTTGTTGTTGTGTCAGTTGTTGTTGTGTCAGTTGTAGTTGGGACATCAGTTGTTGTGGCCGAAGTTGTTGTTTCACTTGTTGTTGAAGCAGCAGTTGTTGTTGGTACTTCAGTTGTTGTGTCAGTTGTTGCTGGGACCTCAGTTGTTGTTTGTGTCTCAGTTGTTGTTGTGTCAGTTGTTGTTGGTACCTCAGTTGTTGTGTCAGTTGTAGTTGGGACATCAGTTGTTGTGGCCGAAGTTGTTGAAGCAGCAGTTGTTGTTGGTACTTCAGTTGTAACAAGAGCAACAGTTGTAGTTTGTGTCTCAGTTGTTGTTGTGTCAGTTGTTGCTGAGACCTCAGTTGTTGTTGTGGCTGAAGTTGTTGTTTCACTTGTTGTTGAAGCAGCAGTTGTTGTTGGTACTTCAGTTGTTGTGTCAGTTGTTGCTGGGACCTCAGTTGTTGTGTCAGTTGTTGCTGGGACATCAGTTGTTGTTTGTGTCTCAATTGTTGTTGTGTCAGTTGTTGTTGTGTCAGTTGTAGTTGGGACATCAGTTGTTGTGGCTGAAGTTGTTGTTTCACTCGTTGTTGAAGCAGCAGTTGTTGTTGGTACTTCAGTTGTTGTGTCAGTTGTTTCTGGGACCTCAGTTGTTGTTTGTGTCTCAGTTGTTGTTGTGTCAGTTGTTGTTGTGTCAGTTGTAGTTGGGACATCAGTTGTTGTGGCCGAAGTTGATGTTTCACTTGTTGTTGAAGCAGCAGTTGTTGTTGGTACTTCAGTTGTTGTGTCAGTTGCTGGGACCTCAGTTGTTGTTTGTGTCTCAATTGTTGTTGTGTCAGTTGTTGTTGTGTCAGTTGTTGTTGTGTCAGTTGTAGTTGGGACATCAGTTGTTGTGGCCGAAGTTGTTGTTTCACTTGTTGTTGAAGCAGCAGTTGTTGTTGTTGGTACTTCAGTTGTTGTGTCAGTTGTTGCTGGGACCTCAGTTGTTGTTTGTGTCTCAGTTGTTGTTGTGTCAGTTGTTGTTGGGACCTCAGTTGTTGTGTCAGTTGTAGTTGGGACATCAGTTGTTGTGGCCGAAGTTGTTATTTCACTTGTTGTTGAAGCAGCAGTTGTTGTTGGTACTTCAGTTGTAACAAGAGCAACAGTTGTAGTTTGTGTCTCAGTTGTTGTTGTGTCAGTTGTTGTTGTGTCAGTTGTTGCTGAGACCTCAGTTGTTGTTGTGGCTGAAGTTGTTGTTTCACTTGTTGTTGAAGCAGCAGTTGTTGTTGGGACCTCAGTTGTTGTGTCAGTTGTAGTTGGGACCTCAGTTGTTGTTTGTGTCTCAATTGTTGTTGTGTCAGTTGTTGTTGTGTCAGTTGTTGTTGTGTCAGTTGTAGTTGGGACATCAGTTGTTGTGGCTGAAGTTGTTGTTTCACTCGTTGTTGAAGCAGCAGTTGTTGTTGGTACTTCAGTTGTTGTGTCAGTTGTTTCTGGGACCTCAGTTGTTGTTTGTGTCTCAGTTGTTGTTGTGTCAGTTGTTGTTGTGTCAGTTGTAGTTGGGACATCAGTTGTTGTGGCCGAAGTTGATGTTTCACTTGTTGTTGAAGCAGCAGTTGTTGTTGGTACTTCAGTTGTTGTGTCAGTTGCTGGGACCTCAGTTGTTGTTTGTGTCTCAATTGTTGTTGTGTCAGTTGTTGTTGTGTCAGTTGTTGTTGTGTCAGTTGTAGTTGGGACATCAGTTGTTGTGGCCGAAGTTGTTGTTTCACTTGTTGTTGAAGCAGCAGTTGTTGTTGTTGGTACTTCAGTTGTTGTGTCAGTTGTTGCTGGGACCTCAGTTGTTGTTTGTGTCTCAGTTGTTGTTGTGTCAGTTGTTGTTGGGACCTCAGTTGTTGTGTCAGTTGTAGTTGGGACATCAGTTGTTGTGGCCGAAGTTGTTATTTCACTTGTTGTTGAAGCAGCAGTTGTTGTTGGTACTTCAGTTGTAACAAGAGCAACAGTTGTAGTTTGTGTCTCAGTTGTTGTTGTGTCAGTTGTTGTTGTGTCAGTTGTTGTTGTGTCAGTTGTAGTTGGGACATCAGTTGTTGTGGCCGAAGTTGTTGTTTCACTTGTTGTTGAAGCAGCAGTTGTTGTTGATACTTCAGTTGTTGTGTCAGTTGTTGCTGGGACCTCAGTTGTTGTTTGTGTCTCAGTTGTTGTTGTTGTGTCAGTTGTTGTTGTGTCAGTTGTAGTTGGGACATCAGTTGTTGTTGGTACTTCAGTTGTTGTGTCAGTTGCTGGGACCTCAGTTGTTGTTTGTGTCTCGATTGTTGTTGTGTCAGTTGTTGTTGTGTCAGTTGTTGTTGTTTCAGTTGTAGTTGGGACATCAGTTGTTGTGGCCGAAGTTGTTGTTTCACTTGTTGTTGAAGCAGCAGTTGTTGTTGGTACTTCAGTTGTAACAAGATCAACAGTTGTAGTTTGTGTCTCAGTTGTTGTTGTGTCAGTTGTTGTTGTGTCAGTTGTTGCTGAGACCTCAGTTGTTGTTGTGGCTGAAGTTGTTGTTTCACTTGTTGTTGAAGCAGCAGTTGTTGTTGGGACCTCAGTTGTTGTGTCAGTTGTAGTTGGGACATCAGTTGTTGTTTGTGTCTCAGTTGTTGTTGTTGTGTCAGTTATTGTTGTGTCAGTTGTAGTTGGGACATCAGTTGTTGTGGCCGAAGTTGATGTTTCACTTGCTGTTGAAGCAGCAGTTGTTGTTGGTACTTCAGTTGTTGTGTCAGTTGCTGGGACCTCAGTTGTTGTTTGTGTCTCAATTGTTGTTGTGTCAGTTGTTGTTGTGTCAGTTGTTGTTGTGTCAGTTGTAGTTGGGACATCAGTTGTTGTCGCCGAAGTTGTTGTTTCACTTGTTGTTGAAGCAGCAGTTGTTGTTGGTACTTCAGTTGTTGTGTCAGTTGTTGCTGGGACATCAGTTGTTGTGGCCAAAGTTGTTGTTTCACTTGTTGTTGAAGCAGCAGTTGTTGTTGGTACTTCAGTTGTTGTGTCAGTTGTTGCTGGGACCTCAGTTGTTGTTTGTGTCTCAATTGTTGTTGTGTCAGTTGTTGTTGTGTCAGTTGTAGTTGGGACATCAGTTGTTGTGGCCGAAGTTGTTGTTTCACTTGTTGTTGAAGCAGCAGTTGTTGTTGGTACTTCAGTTGTTGTGTCAGTTGTTGCTGCGACCTCAGTTGTTGTTTGTGTCTCAATTGTTGTTGTGTCAGTTGTTGTTGTGTCAGTTGTAGTTAGGACATCAGTTGTTGTGGCCGAAGTTGTTGTTTCACTTGTTGTTGAAGCAGCAGTTGTTGTTGGTACTTCAGTTGTTGTGTCAGTTGTTGCTGGGACCTCAGTTGTTGTTTGTGTCTCAATTGTTGTTGTGTCAGTTGTTGTTGTGTCAGTTGTAGTTGGGACATCAGTTGTTGTGGCCGAAGTTGTTGTTTCACTTGTTGTTGAAGCAGCAGTTGTTGTTGGTACTTCAGTTGTTGTGTCAGTTGTTCCTGGGACCTCAGTTGTTGTTTGTGTCTCAATTGTTGTTGTGTCAGTTGTTGCTGGGACCTCAGTTGTTGTTTGTATCTCAGTTGTTGTTGTGTCAGTTGTAGTTGTGTCAGTTGTAGTTGGGACATCAGTTGTTGTAGCCGAAGTTGTTGTTTCACTTGTTGTTGAAGCAGCAGTTGTTGTTAGTACTTCAGTTGTTGTGTCAGTTGTTGCTGGGACCTCAGTTGTTGTTTGTGTCTCAATTGTTGTTGTGTCAGTTGTTGTTGTGTCAGTTGTAGTTGGGACATCAGTTGTTGTGGCCGAAGTTGTTGTTTCACTTGTTGTTGAAGCAGCAGTTGTTGTTGGGACCTCAGTTGTTGTGTCAGTTGTTGGTTGTGTCTCAGTTGTTATTGTGTCAGTTGTTGTTGGGGCCTCAGTTGTTGTGTCAGTTGTAGTTGGGACCTCAGTTGTTGTTTGTGTCTCAATTGTTGTTGTGTCAGTTGTAGTTGGGACATCAGTCGTTGTGGCCGAAGTTGTTGTTTCACTTGTTGTTGAAGCAGCAGTTGTTGTTGGTACTTCAGTTGTTGTGTCAGTTGTTGCTGGGACCTCAGTTGTTGTTTGTGTGTCAGTTGTTGTTGTGTCAGTTGTAGTTGGGACATCAGTTGTTGTGGCCGAAGTTGATGTTTCACTTGTTGTTGAAGCAGCAGTTGTTGTTGATACTTCAGTTGTTGTGTCAGTTGTTGCTGGGACCTCAGTTGTTGTTTGTGTCTCAGTTATTGTTGTGTCAGTTGTTGTTGTGTCAGTTGTTGTTGGGACCTCAGTTGTTGTGTCAGTTGTAGTTGGGACATCAGTTGTTGTGGCCGAAGTTGTTGTTTCACTTGTTGTTGAAGCAGCAATTGTTGTTGGTACTTCAGTTGTAACAAGAGCAACAGTTGTAGTTTGTGTCTCAGTTGTTTTTGTGTCAGTTGTTGTTGTGTCAGTTGTTGCTGAGACCTCAGTTGTTGTTGTGGCTGAAGTTGTTGTTTCACTTGTTGTTGAAGCAGCAGTTGTTGTTGGTACTTCAGTTGTTGTGTCAGTTGTTGCTGGGACCTCAGTTGTTGTGTCAGTTGTTGCTGGGACATCAGTTGTTGTTTGTGTCTCAGTTATTGTTGTGTCAGTTGTTGTTGTGTCAGTTGTTGTTGGGACCTCAGTTGTTGTTGTGTCAGTTGTTGTTGGGACCTCAGTTGTTGTGTCAGTTGTAGTTGGGACATCAGTTGTTGTGGCCGAAGTTGTTGTTTCACTTGTTGTTGAAGCAGCAATTGTTGTTGGTACTTCAGTTGTAACAAGAGCAACAGTTGTAGTTTGTGTCTCAGTTGTTTTTGTGTCAGTTGTTGTTGTGTCAGTTGTTGCTGAGACCTCAGTTGTTGTTGTGGCTGAAGTTGTTGTTTCACTTGTTGTTGAAGGAGCAGTTGTTGTTGGTACTTCAGTTGTTGTGTCAGTTGTTGCTGGGACCTCAGTTGTTGTGTCAGTTGTTGCTGGGACATCAGTTGTTGTTTGTGTCTCAATTGTTGATGTGTCAGTTGTAGTTAGGACGTCAGCTGTTGTGGCCGAAGTTGTTGTTTCACTTGTTGTTGAAGCAGCAGTTGTTGTTGGGACATCAGTTGTTGTTTGTGTCTCAGTTGTTGTTGTTGTGTCAGTTGTTGTTGTGTCAGTTGTAGTTGGGACATCAGTTGTTGTGGCCGAAGTTGTTGTTTCACTTGTTGTTGAAGCAGCAGTTGTTGTTGGTACTTCAGTTGTTGTGTCAGTTGTTGCTGGGACATCAGTTGTTGTTTGTGTCTCAATTGTTGTTGTGTCAGTTGTTGTTGTGTCAGTTGTAGTTGGGACATCAGTTGTTGTGGCCGAAGTTGTTGTTTCACTTGTTGTTGAAGCAGCAGTTGTTGTTGGTACTTCAGTTGTTGTGTCAGTTGTTCCTGGGACCTCAGTTGTTGTTTGTGTCTCAGTTGTTGTTGTGTCAGTTGTTGTTGGGACCTCAGTTGTTGTGTCAGTTGTAGTTGTGTCAGTTGTAGTTGGGACATCAGTTGTTGTGGCCGAAGTTGTTGTTTCACTTGTTGTTGAAGCAGCAGTTGTTGTTGGTACTTCAGTTGTAACAAGAGCAACAGTTGTAGTTTGTGTCTCAGTTGTTGTTGTGTCAGTTGTTGTTGTGTCAGTTGTTGCTGAGACTTCAGTTGTTGTTGTGGCTGAAGTTGTTGTTTCACTTGTTGTTGAAGCAGCAGTTGTTGTTTGTACTTCAGTTGTTGTGTCAGTTGTTGCTAGGACCTCAGTTGTTGTGTCAGTTTTTGCTGGGACATCAGTTGTTGTTTGTGTCTCAATTGTTGTTGTGTCAGTTGTAGTTAGGACATCAGTTGTTGAGGCCGAAGTTGTTGTTTCACTTGTTGTTGAAGCAGCAGTTGTTGTTGGTACTTCAGTTGTTGTGTCAGTTGTTGCTGGGACCTCAGTTGTTGTTTGTGTCTCAATTGTTGTTGTGTCAGTTGTTGTTGTGTCAGTTGTAGTTGGGACATCAGTTGTTGTGGCCGAAGTTGTTGTTTCACTTGTTGTTGAAGCAGCAGTTGTTGTTGGTACTTCAGTTGTTGTGTCAGTTGTTGCTGCGACCTCAGTTGTTGTTTGTGTCTCAATTGTTGTTGTGTCAGTTGTTGTTGTGTCAGTTGTAGTTGGGACATCAGTTGTTGTGGCCGAAGTTGTTGTTTCACTTGTTGTTGAAGCAGCAGTTGTTGTTGGTACTTCAGTTGTTGTGTCAGTTGTTCCTGGGACCTCAGTTGTTGTTTGTGTCTCAATTGTTGTTGTGTCAGTTGTTGCTGGGACCTCAGTTGTTGTTTGTATCTCAGTTGTTGTTGTGTCAGTTGTAGTTGTGTCAGTTGTAGTTGGGACATCAGTTGTTGTAGCCGAAGTTGTTGTTTCACTTGTTGTTGAAGCAGCAGTTGTTGTTGGTACTTTAGTTGTTGTGTCAGTTGTTGCTGGGACCTCAGTTGTTGTTTGTGTCTCAATTGTTGTTGTGTCAGTTGTTGTTGTGTCAGTTGTAGTTGGGACATCAGTTGTTGTGGCCGAAGTTGTTGTTTCACTTGTTGTTGAAGCAGCAGTTGTTGTTGGTACTTCAGTTGTTGTGTCAGTTGTTGCTGGGACCTCAGTTGTTGGTTGTGTCTCAGTTGTTATTGTATCAGTTGTTGTTGGGGCCTCAGTTGTTGTGTCAGTTGTAGTTGGGACCTCAGTTGTTGTTTGTGTCTCAATTGTTGTTGTGTCAGTTGTTGTTGTGTCAGTTGTAGTTGGGACATCAGTTGTTGTGGCCGAAGTTGTTGTTTCACTTGTTGTTGAAGCAGCAGTTGTTGTTGGTACTTCAGTTGTTGTGTCAGTTGTTGCTGGGACCTCATTTGTTGTTTGTGTGTCAGTTGTTGTTGTTGTGTCAGTTGTTGTTGTGTCAGTTGTAGTTGGGACATCAGTTGTTGTGGCCGAAGTTGATGTTTCACTTGTTGTTGAAGCAGCAGTTGTTGTTGGTACTTCAGTTGTTGTGTCAGTTGCTGGGACCTCAGTTGTTGTTTGTGTCTCAATTGTTTTTGTGTCAGTTGTTGTTGTGTCAGTTGTAGTTGGAACATCAGTTGTTGTGGCCGAAGTTGTTGTTTCACTTGTTGTTGAAGCAGCAGTTGTTGTTGATACTTCAGTTGTTGTGTCAGTTGTTGCTGGGACCTCAGTTGTTGTTTGTGTCTCAGTTGTTGTTGTGTCAGTTGTTGTTGGGACCTCAGTTGTTGTTGTGTCAGTTGTTGTTGGGACCTCAGTTGTTGTGTCAGTTGTAGTTGGGACATCAGTTGTTGTGGCCGAAGTTGTTGTTTCACTTGTTGTTGAAGCAGCAATTGTTGTTGGTACTTCAGTTGTAACAAGAGCAACAGTTGTAGTTTGTGTCTCAGTTGTTGTTGTGTCAGTTGTTGTTGTGTCAGTTGTTGCTGAGACCTCAGTTGTTGTTGTGGCTGAAGTTGTTGTTTCACTTGTTGTTGAAGCAGCAGTTGTTGTTGGTACTTCAGTTGTTGTGTCAGTTGTTGCTGGGACCTCAGTTGTTGTGTCAGTTGTTGCTGGGACATCAGTTGTTGTTTGTGTCTCAATTGTTGTTGTGTCAGTTGTAGTTAGGACGTCAGCTGTTGTGGCCGAAGTTGTTGTTTCACTTGTTGTTGAAGCAGCAGTTGTTGTTGGGACATCATTTGTTGTTTGTGTCTCAGTTGTTGTTGTTGTGTCAGTTGTTGTTGTGTCAGTTGTAGTTGGGACATCAGTTGTTTTGGCCGAAGTTGTTGTTTCACTTGTTGTTGAAGCAGCAGTTGTTGTTGGTACTTCAGTTGTTGTGTCAGTTGTTGCTGGGACATCAGTTGTTGTTTGTGTCTCAATTGTTGTTGTGTCAGTTGTTGTTGTGTCAGTTGTAGTTGGGACATCAGTTGTTGTGGCCGAAGTTGTTGTTTCACTTGTTGTTGAAGCAGCAGTTGTTGTTGGTACTTCAGTTGTTGTGTCAGTTGTTCCTGGGACCTCAGTTGTTGTTTGTGTCTCAGTTGTTGTTGTGTCAGTTGTTGTTGGGACCTCAGTTGTTGTGTCAGTTGTAGTTGTGTCAGTTGTAGTTAGGACATCAGTTGTTGTGGCCGAAGTTGTTGTTTCACTTGTTGTTGAAGCAGCAGTTGTTGTTGGTACTTCAGTTGTTGTGTCAGTTGTTGCTGGGACCTCAGTTGTTGTGTCAGTTGTTGCTGGGACATCAGTTGTTGTTTGTGTCTCAATTGTTGTTGTGTCAGTTGTAGTTGTGTCAGTTGTAGTTGGGACATCAGTTGTTGTGGCCGAAGTTGTTGTTTCACTTGTTGTTGAAGCAGCAGTTGTTGTTGGGACCTCAGTTGTTGTGTCAGTTGTAGTTGGGACATCAGTTGTTGTTTGTGTCTCAGTTGTTGTTGTTGTGTCAGTTGTTGTTGTGTCAGTTGTAGTTGGGACATCAGTTGTTGTGGCCGAAGTTGTTGTTTCACTTGTTGTTGAAGCAGCAGTTGTTGTTGGTACTTCAGTTGTTGTGTCAGTTGTTGCTGGGACTTCAGTTGTTGTTTGTGTCTCAGTTGTTGTTGTGTCAGTTGTTGTTGGGACCTCAGTTGTTGTGTCAGTTGTAGTTGGGACATCAGTTGTTGTGGCCGAAGTTGTTGTTTCACTTGTTGTTGAAGCAGCAGTTGTTGTTGGTACTTCAGTTGTTGTTTGTGTCTCAGTTGTTGTTGTTGTGTCAGTTGTTGTTGTGTCAGTTGTAGTTGGGACATCAGTTGTTGTGGCCGAAGTTGTTGTTTCACTTGTTGTTGAAGCAGCAGTTGTTGTTGGTACTTCAGTTGTTGTGTAAGTTGTTGCTGGGACATCAGTTGTTGTTTGTGTCTCAATTGTTGTTGTGTCAGTTGTTGTTGTGTCAGTTGTAGTTGGGACATCAGTTGTTGTGGCCGAAGTTGTTGTTTCACTTGTTGTTGAAGCAGCAGTTGTTGTTGGTACTTCAGTTGTTGTGTCAGTTATTGCTGGGACCTCAGTTGTTGTTTGTGTCTCAGTTGTTGTTGTTGTGTCAGTTGTTGTTGTGTCAGTTGTAGTTGGGACATCAGTTGTTGTGGCCGAAGTTGTTGTTTCACTTGTTGTTGAAGCAGCAGTTGTTGTTGGTACTTCAGTTGTTGTGTCAGTTGTTGCTGGGACCTCAGTTGTTGTGTCAGTTGTTGCTGGGACATCAGTTGTTGTGGCCAAAGTTGTTGTTTCACTTGTTGAAGCAGCAGTTGTTGTTGGGACCTCAGTTGTTGTGTCAGTTGTAGTTGGGACATCAGTTGTTGTTTGTGTCTCAGTTGTTGTTGTTGTGTCAGTTGTTATTGTGTCAGTTGTAGTTGGGACATCAGTTGTTGTGGCCGAAGTTGTTGTTTCACTTGTTGTTGAAGCAGCAGTTGTTGTTGGTACTTCAGTTGTTGTGTCAGTTGTTGCTGGGACTTCAGTTGTTGTTTGTGTCTCAGTTGTTGTTGTGTCAGTTGTTGTTGGGACCTCAGTTGTTGTGTCAGTTGTAGTTGGGACATCAGTTGTTGTGGCCGAAGTTGTTGTTTCACTTGTTGTTGAAGCAGCAGTTGTTGTTGGTACTTCAGTTGTAACAACAGCAACAGTTATAGTTTGTGCCTCAGTTGTTGTTGTGTCAGTTGTTGTTGTGTCAGTTGTTGCTGAGACTTCAGTTGTTGTTGTGGCTGAAGTTGTTGTTTCACTTGTTGTTAAAGCAGCAGTTGTTGTTTGTACTTCAGTTGTTGTGTCAGTTGTTGCTGGGACATCAGTTGTTGTGTCAGTTATTGCTGGGACATCAGTTGTTGTTTGTGTCTCAATTGTTGTTGTGTCAGTTGTTGTTGTGTCAGTTGTAGTTAGGACATCAGTTGTTGTGGCCGAAGTTGTTGTTTCACTTGTTGTTGAAGCAGCAGTTGTTGTTGGGACCTCAGTTGTTGTGTCAGTTGTAGTTGGGACATCAGTTGTTGTGGCCGAAGTTGTTGTTTCACTTGTTGTTGAAGCAGCAGTTGTTGTTGGTACTTCAGTTGTTGTGTCAGATGTTGCTGGGACATCAGTTGTTGTTTGTGTCTCAATTGTTGTTGTGTCAGTTGTTGTTGTGTCAGTTGTTGCTGGGACCTCAGTTGTTGTTTGTGTCTCAGTTGTTGTTGTGTCAGTTGTTGTTGGGACCTCAGTTGTTGTGTCAGTTGTAGTTGGGACATCAGTTGTTGTGGCCAAAGTTGTTGTTTCACTTGTTGTTGAAGCAGCAGTTGTTGTTGGTACTTCAGTTGTAACAAGAGCAACAGTTGTAGTTTGTGTCTCAGTTGTTGTTGTGTCAGTTGTTGTTGTGTCAGTTGTTGCTGAGACTTCAGTTGTTGTTGTGGCTGAAGTTGTTGTTTCACTTGTTGTTGAAGCAGCAGTTGTTGTTGGTACTTCAGTTGTTGTGTCAGTTGTTGCTGGGACCTCAGTTGTTGTGTCAGTTGTTGCTGGGACATCAGTTGTTGTTTGTGTCGCAATTGTTGTTGTTGTGGCAGTTGGAGTTGGGACATCAGTTGTTGTGTCCGAAGTTGTTGTTTCACTTGTTGTTGAAGCAGCAGTTGTTGTTGGTACTTCAGCTGTAACAAGAACAACAGTTGTAGTTTGTGTCTCAGTTGTTGTTGGGGCCTCAGTTGTTGTGTCAGTTGTAGTTGGGACCTCAGTTGTTGTTTGTGTCTCAATTGTTGTTATGTCAGTTGTTGTTGTGTCAGTTGTAGTAGGGACATCAGTTGTTGTGGCCGAAGTTGTCGTTTCACTTGTTGTTGAAGCAGCAGTTGTTGTTGGTACTTCAGTTGTTGTGTCAGTTGTTGCTGGGACCTCAGTTGTTGTTTGTGTCTCCATTGTTGTTGTGTCAGTTGTTGTTGTGTCAGTTGTTGCTGAGACCTCAGTTGTTGTTTGTGTCTCAGTTGTTGTTGTTGTGTCAGTTGTTGTTGTGCCAGTTGTAGTTTTGACATCAGTTGTTGTGGCCGAAGTTGATGTTTCACTTGTTGTTGAAGCAGCAGTTGTTGTTGGTACTTCAGTTGTTGTGTCAGTTGCTGGGACCTCAGTTGTTGTTTGTGTCTCAATTGTTGTTGTGTCAGTTGTTGTTGTGTCAATTGTTGTAGTGTCAGTTGTAGATGGGACATCAGTTGTTGTGGCCGAAGTTGTTGTTTCACTTGTTGTTGAAGCAGCAGTTGTTGTTGGTACTTCAGTTGTTGTGTCAGTTGTTGCTTGGACCTCAGTTGTTGTGTCAGTTGTTGCTGGGACATCAGTTGTTGTTTGTGTCTCAATTGTTGTTGTGTCAGTTGTTGTTGTGTCAGTTGTAGTTAGGACATCAGTTGTTGTGGCCGAAGTTGTTGTTTCACTTGTTGTTGAAGCAGCAGTTGTTGTTGGTACTTCAATTGTTGTGTCAGTTGTTGCTGGGACCTCAGTTGTTGTTTGTGTCTGAGTTATTGTTGTGTCAGTTGTTGTTGTGTCAGTTGTTGTTGGGACCTCAGTTGTTGTTGTGTCAGTTGTTGTTGGGACCTCAGTTGTTGTGTCAGTTGTAGTTGGGACATCAGTTGTTGTGGCCGAAGTTGTTGTTTCACTTGTTGTTGAAGCAGCAATTGTTGTTGGTACTTCAGTTGTAACAAGAGCAACAGTTGTAGTTTGTGTCTCAGTTGTTTTTGTGTCAGTTGTTGTTGTGTCAGTTGTTGCTGAGACCTCAGTTGTTGTTGTGGCTGAAGTTGTTGTTTCACTTGTTGTTGAAGCAGCAGTTGTTGTTGGTACTTCAGTTGTTGTGTCAGTTGTTGCTGAGACCTCAGTTGTTGTTGTGGCTGAAGTTGTTGTTTCACTTGTTGTTGAAGCAGCAGTTGTTGTTGGTACTTCAGTTGTTGTATCAGATGTTGCTGGGACCTCAGTTGTTGTGTCAGTTGTTGCTGGGACCTCAGTTGTTGTTTGTGTCTCAATTGTTGTTGTGTCAGTTGTTGTTGTGTCAGTTGTAGTTGGGACATCAGTTGTTGTGGCCGAAGTTGTTGTTTCACTTGTTGTTGAAGCAGCAGTTGTTGTTGGTACTTCAGTTGTTGTGTCAGCTGTAGTTGGGACATCAGTTGTTGTGGCCGAAGTTGTTGTTTCACTTGTTGTTGAAGCAGCAGTTGTTGTTGGTACTTCAGTTGTTGTGTCAGTTGTTGCTGGGACCTCAGTTGTTGTGTCAGTTGTTGCTGGGACATCAGTTGTTGTTTGTGTCTCAATTGTTGTTGTGTCAGTTGTTGTTGTGTCAGTTGTAGTTAGGACATCAGTTGTTGTGGCCGAAGTTGTTGTGTCACTTGTTGTTAAAGCAGCAGTTGTTGTTGGTACTTCAGTTGTAACAAGAGCAACAGTTGTAGTTTGTGTCTCAGTTGTTGTTGTGTCAGTTGTTGCTGAGACCTCAGTTGTTGTTGTGGCTGAAGTTGTTGTTTCACTTGTTGTTGAAGCAGCAGTTGTTGTTGGTACTTCAGTTGTTGTATCAGCTGTAGTTGGGACATCAGTTGTTGTGTCAGTTGTTGTTTCACTTGTTGTTGAAGCAGCAGTTGTTGTTGGTACTTCAGTTGTTGTGTCAGTTGTTGCTGGGACCTCAGTTGTTGTGTCAGTTGTTGCTGGGACATCAGTTGTTGTTTGTGTCTCAATTGTTGTTGTGTCAGTTGTTGTTGTGTCAGTTGTAGTTAGGACATCAGTTGTTGTGGCCGAAGTTGTTGTTTCACTTGTTGTTGAAGCAGCAGTTGTTGTTGGGACCTCAGTTGTTGTGTCAGTTGTTGCTGGGACCTCAGTTGTTGTTTGTGTCTCAGTTGTTGTTGTGTCAGTTGTTGTTGTGTCAGTTGTAGTTGGGACCTCAGTTGTTGTGTCAGTTGTAGTTGGGATATCAGTTGTTGTGGTCGAAGTTGTTGTTTCACTTGTTGTTGAAGAAGCAGTTGTTGTTGGGACCTCAGTTGTTGTGTCAGTTGTAGTTGGGACATCAGTTGTTGTGGCCGAAGTTGTTGTTTCACTTGTTGTTGAAGCAGCAGTTGTTGTTGGTACTTCAGGTGTTGTGTCAGTTGTTGCTGGGACCTCCGTTGTTGTTTGTGTCTCAATTGTTGTTGTGTCAGTTGTTGTTGTGTCAGTTGTAGTTGGGACATCAGTTGTTGTGGCCGAAGTTGTTGTTTCACTTGTTGTTGAAGCAGCAGTTGTTGTTGGTACTTCAGTTGTTGTGTCAGTTGTTGCTGGGACCTCAGTTGTTGTTTGTGTCTCAATTGTTGTTGTGTCAGTTGTTGTTGTGTCAGTTGTAGTTGGGACCTCAGTTGTTGTGGCCGAAGTTATTGTTTCACTTGTTGTTGAAGCAGCAGTTGTTGTTGGTACTTCAGTTGTAACAAGAGCAACAGTTGTAGTTTGTGTCTCAGTTGTTGTTGTGTGAGTTGTTGTTGTGTCAGTTGTTGCTGAGACCTCAGTTGTTGTTGTGGCTGAAGTTGTTGTTTCACTTGTTGTTGAAGCAGCAGTTGTTGTTGGTACTTCAGTTGTTGTGTCAGTTGTTGCTGGGACCTCAGTTGTTGTGTCAGTTGTTGCTGGGACATCAGTTGTTGTTTGTGTCTCATTTGTTGTTGTGTCAGTTGTTGTTGTGTCAGTTGTAGTTAGGACATCAGTTGTTGTGGCCGAAGTTGTTGTTTCACTTGTTGTTGAAGCAGCAGTTGTTGTTGGGACCTCAGTTGTTGTGTCAGTTGTAGTTGGGACATCAGTTGTTGTGGCCGAAGTTGTTGTTTCACTTGTTGTTGAAGCAGCAGTTGTTGTTGGTACTTCAGTTGTAACAAGAACAACAGTTGTAGTTTGTGTCTCAGTTGTTGTTGGGGCCTCAGTTGTTGTGTCAGTTGTAGTTGGGACCTCAGTTGTTGTTTGTGTCTCAATTGTTGTTGTGTCAGTTGTTGTGTCAGTTGTAGTTGGGACATCAGTTGTTGTGGCCGAAGTTGTTGTTTCACTTGTTGTTGAAGCAGCAATTGTTGGGGGTACTTCAGTTGTTGTGTCAGTTGTTGCTGGGACCTCAGTTGTTGTTTGTGTCTCAATTGTTGTTGTGTCAGTTGTTGTTGTGTCAGTTGTAGTTGGGACATCAGTTGTTGTGGCCGAAGTTGTTGTTTCACTTGTTGTTGAAGCAGCAGTTGTTGTTGGTACTTCAGTTGTTGTGTCAGTTGTTGCTGGGACCTCAGTTGTTGTGTCAGTTGTTTCTGGGACATCAGTTGTTGTTTGTGTCTCAATTGTTGTTGTGTCAGTTGTTGTTGTGTCAGTTGTAGTTAGGACATCAGTTGTTGTGGCCGAAGTTGTTGTGTCACTTGTTGTTGAAGCAGCAGTTGTTGTTGGTACTTCAGTTGTAACAAGAGCAACAGTTGTAGTTTGTGTCTCAGTTGTTGTTGTGTCAGTTGTTGCTGAGACCTCAGTTGTTGTTGTGGCTGAAGTTGTTGTTTCACTTGTTGTTGAAGCAGCAGTTGTTGTTGGTACTTCAGTTGTTGTGTCAGTTGTTGCTGGGACCTCAGTTGTTGTGTCAGTTGTTGCTGGGACATCAGTTGTTGTTTGTGTCTCAATTGTTGTTGTGTCAGTTGTTGTTGTGTCAGTTGTAGTTAGGACATCAGTTGTTGTGGCCGAAGTTGTTGTTTCACTTGTTGTTGAAGCAGCAGTTGTTGTTGGTACTTCAGTTGTAACAAGAACAACAGTTGTAGTTTGTGTCTCAGTTGTTGTTGGGGCCTCAGTTGTTGTGTCAGTTGTAGTTGGGACCTCAGTTGTTGTTTGTGTCTCAATTGTTGTTGTGTCAGTTGTTGTGTCAGTTGTAGTTGGGACATCAGTTGTTGTGGCTGGTTGTTGTTTCACTTGTTGTTGAAGCAGCAATTGTTGGGGGGACTTCAGTTGTTGTGTCAGTTGTTGCTGGGACCTCAGTTGTTGTTTGTGTCTCAATTGTTGTTGTGTCAGTTGTTGTTGTGTCAGTTGTAGTTGGGACATCAGTTGTTGTGGCCGAAGTTGTTGTTTCACTTGTTGTTGAAGCAGCAGTTGTTGTTGGTACTTCAGTTGTTGTGTCAGTTGTTGCTGGGACCTCAGTTGTTGTGTCAGTTGTTTCTGGGACATCAGTTGTTGTTTGTGTCTCAATTGTTGTTGTGTCAGTTGTTGTTGTGTCAGTTGTAGTTAGGACATCAGTTGTTGTGGCCGAAGTTGTTGTGTCACTTGTTGTTGAAGCAGCAGTTGTTGTTGGTACTTCAGTTGTAACAAGAGCAACAGTTGTAGTTTGTGTCTCAGTTGTTGTTGTGTCAGTTGTTGCTGAGACCTCAGTTGTTGTTGTGGCTGAAGTTGTTGTTTCACTTGTTGTTGAAGCAGCAGTTGTTGTTGGTACTTCAGTTGTTGTGTCAGTTGTTGCTGGGACCTCAGTTGTTGTGTCAGTTGTTGCTGGGACATCAGTTGTTGTTTGTGTCTCAATTGTTGTTGTGTCAGTTGTTGTTGTGTCAGTTGTAGTTAGGACATCAGTTGTTGTGGCCGAAGTTGTTGTGTCACTTGTTGTTGAAGCAGCAGTTGTTGTTGGTACTTCAGTTGTAACAAGAACAACAGTTGTAGTTTGTGTCTCAGTTGTTGTTGGGGCCTCAGTTGTTGTGTCACTTGTTGTTGAAGCAGCAGTTGTTGTTGGTACTTCAGTTGTAACAAGAACAACAGTTGTAGTTTGTGTCTCAGTTGTTGCTGGGACCTCAGTTGTTGTGTCAGTTGTTGCTGGGACATCAGTTGTTGTTTGTGTCTCAATTGTTGTTGTGTCAGTTGTTGTTGTGTCAGTCGTTGTTGTGTCAGTTGTAGTTGGGACATCAGTTGTTGTGGCCGAAGTTGTTGTTTCACTTGTTGTTGAAGCAGCAGTTGTTGTTGGTACTTCAGTTGTTGTGTCAGTTGTTGCTGGGACCTCAGTTGTTGTCTGTGTCTCAATTGTTGTTGTGTCAGTTGTTGTTGTGTCAGTTGTAGTTGGGACATCAGTTGTTGTGGCCAAAGTTGTTGTTTCACTTGTTGTTGAAGCAGCAGTTGTTGTTGGTACTTCAGTTGTTGTGTCAGTTGTAGTTGGGACATCAGTTGTTGTTTCACTTGTTGTTAAAGCAGCAGTTGTTGGTACTTCAGTTGTAACAAGAGCAACAGTTGTAGTTTGTGTCTCAGTTGTTGTTGTGTCAGTTGCTGTTGTGTCAGTTGTTGCTGGGACCTCAGTTGTTTTTGTGGCTGAAGTTGTTTTTTCACTTGTTGTTGAAGCAGCAGTTGTTGTTGGGACCTCAGTTGTTGTGTCAGTTGTTGCTGGGACCTCAGTTGTTGTTTGTGTCTCAGTTGTTGTTGTGTCAGTTGTTGTTGTGTCAGTTGTAGTTGGGACCTCAGTTGTTGTGTCACTTGTTGTTGAAGCAGCAGTTGTTGTTGGTACTTCAGTTGTAACAAGAACAACAGTTGTAGTTTGTGTCTCAGTTGTTGCTGGGACCTCAGTTGTTGTGTCAGTTGTTGCTGGGACATCAGTTGTTGTTTGTGTCTCAATTGTTGTTGTGTCAGTTGTTGTTGTGTCAGTCGTTGTTGTGTCAGTTGTAGTTGGGACATCAGTTGTTGTGGCCGAAGTTGTTGTTTCACTTGTTGTTGAAGCAGCAGTTGTTGTTGGTACTTCAGTTGTTGTGTCAGTTGTTGCTGGGACCTCAGTTGTTGTCTGTATCTCAATTGTTGTTGTGTCAGTTGTTGTTGTGTCAATTGTAGTTGGGACATCAGTTGTTGTGGCCAAAGTTGTTGTTTCACTTGTTGTTGAAGCAGCAGTTGTTGTTGGTACTTCAGTTGTTGTGTCAGTTGTAGTTGGGACATCAGTTGTTGTTTCACTTGTTGTTGAAGCAGCAGTTGTTGGTACTTCAGTTGTAACAAGAGCAACAGTTGTAGTTTGTGTCTCAGTTGTTGTTGTGTCAGTTGCTGTTGTGTCAGTTGTTGCTGGGACCTCAGTTGTTTTGTGGCTGAAGTTGTTTTTTCACTTGTTGTTGAAGCAGCAGTTGTTGTTGGGACCTCAGTTGTTGTGTCAGTTGTTGCTGGGACCTCAGTTGTTGTTTGTGTCTCAGTTGTTGTTGTGTCAGTTGTTGTTGTGTCAGTTGTAGTTGGGACCTCAGTTGTTGTGTCAGTTGTAGTTGGGACATCAGTTGTTGTGGCCGAAGTTGTTGTTTCACTTGTTGTTGAAGCAGCAGTTGTTGTTGGTACTTCAGTTGTAACAAGAGCAACAGTTGTAGTTTGTGTCTCAGTTGTTGTTGTGTCAGTTGTTGTTGTGTCAGTTGTTGTTGTGTCAGTTGTTGCTGGGACCTCAGTTGTTGTTGTGGCTGAAGTTGTTGTTTCACTTGTTGTTGAAGCAGCAGTTGTTGTTGGGACCTCAGTTGTTGTGTCAGTTGTAGTTGGGACATCAGTTGTTGTGGCCGAAGTTGTTGTTACACTTGTTGTTGAAGCAGCAGTTGTTGTTGGTACTTCAATTGTAACAAGAGCAACAGTTGTAGTTTGTGTCTCAGTTGTTGTTGTGTCAGTTTTTGTTGTGTCAGTTGTTGCTGAGACCTCAGTTGTTGTTGTGGCTGAAGTTGTTGTTTCACTTGTTGTTGAAGCAGCAGTTGTTGTTGGTACTTCAGTTGTTGTGTCAGTTGTTGCTGAGACCTCAGTTGTTGTTGTGGCTGAAGTTGTTGTTTCACTTGTTGTTGAAGCAGCAGTTGTTGTTGGTACTTCAGTTGTTGTGTCAGATGTTGCTGGGACCTCAGTTGTTGTGTCAGTTGTTGCTGGGACATCAGTTGTTGTTTGTGTCTCAATTGTTGTTGTGTAAGTTGTTGTTGTGTCAGTTGTAGTTAGGACATCAGTTGTTGTGGCCGAAGTTGTTGTTTCACTTGTTGTTGAAGCAGCAGTTGTTGTTGGTACTTCAGTTGTAACAAGAACAACAGTTGTAGTTTGTGTCTCAGTTGTTGCTGGGACCTCAGTTGTTGTGTCAGTTGTTGCTGGGACATCAGTTGTTGTTTGTGTCTCAATTGTTGTTGTGTCAGTTGTTGTTGTGTCAGTTGTAGTTAGGACATCAGTTGTTGTGGCCGAAGTTGTTGTGTCACTTGTTGTTGAAGCAGCAGTTGTTGTTGGTACTTCAGTTGTAACAAGAACAACAGTTGTAGTTTGTGTCTCAGTTGTTGTTGGGGCCTCAGTTGTTGTGTCACTTGTTGTTGAAGCAGCAGTTGTTGTTGGTACTTCAGTTGTAACAAGAACAACAGTTGTAGTTTGTGTCTCAGTTGTTGCTGGGACCTCAGTTGTTGTGTCAGTTGTTGCTGGGACATCAGTTGTTGTTTGTGTCTCAATTGTTGTTGTGTCAGTTGTTGTTGTGTCAGTCGTTGTTGTGTCAGTTGTAGTTGGGACATCAGTTGTTGTGGCGAGTTGTTGTTTCACTTGTTGTTGAAGCAGCAGTTGTTGTTGGTACTTCAGTTGTTGTGTCAGTTGTTGCTGGGACCTCAGTTGTTGTCTGTATCTCAATTGTTGTTGTGTCAGTTGTTGTTGTGTCAATTGTAGTTGGGACATCAGTTGTTGTGGCCAAAGTTGTTGTTTCACTTGTTGTTGAAGCAGCAGTTGTTGTTGGTACTTCAGTTGTTGTGTCAGTTGTAGTTGGGACATCAGTTGTTGTTTCACTTGTTGTTGAAGCAGCAGTTGTTGGTACTTCAGTTGTAACAAGAGCAACAGTTGTAGTTTGTGTCTCAGTTGTTGTTGTGTCAGTTGCTGTTGTGTCAGTTGTTGCTGGGACCTCAGTTGTTTTTGTGGCTGAAGTTGTTTTTTCACTTGTTGTTGAAGCAGCAGTTGTTGTTGGGACCTCAGTTGTTGTGTCAGTTGTTGCTGGGACCTCAGTTGTTGTTTGTGTCTCAGTTGTTGTTGTGTCAGTTGTTGTTGTGTCAGTTGTAGTTGGGACCTCAGTTGTTGTGTCAGTTGTAGTTGGGACATCAGTTGTTGTGGCCGAAGTTGTTGTTTCACTTGTTGTTGAAGCAGCAGTTGTTGTTGGTACTTCAGTTGTAACAAGAGCAACAGTTGTAGTTTGTGTCTCAGTTGTTGTTGTGTCAGTTGTTGTTGTGTCAGTTGTTGTTGTGTCAGTTGTTGCTGGGACCTCAGTTGTTGTTGTGGCTGAAGTTGTTGTTTCACTTGTTGTTGAAGCAGCAGTTGTTGTTGGGACCTCAGTTGTTGTGTCAGTTGTAGTTGGGACATCAGTTGTTGTGGCCGAAGTTGTTGTTTCACTTGTTGTTGAAGCAGCAGTTGTTGTTGGTACTTCAATTGTAACAAGAGCAACAGTTGTAGTTTGTGTCTCAGTTGTTGTTGTGTCAGTTTTGTTGTGTCAGTTGTTGCTGAGACCTCAGTTGTTGTTGTGGCTGAAGTTGTTGTTTCACTTGTTGTTGAAGCAGCAGTTGTTGTTGGTACTTCAGTTGTTGTGTCAGTTGTTGCTGAGACCTCAGTTGTTGTTGTGGCTGAAGTTGTTGTTTCACTTGTTGTTGAAGCAGCAGTTGTTGTTGGTACTTCAGTTGTTGTGTCAGATGTTGCTGGGACCTCAGTTGTTGTGTCAGTTGTTGCTGGGACATCAGTTGTTGTTTGTGTCTCAATTGTTGTTGTGTAAGTTGTTGTTGTGTCAGTTGTAGTTAGGACATCAGTTGTTGTGGCCGAAGTTGTTGTTTCACTTGTTGTTGAAGCAGCAGTTGTTGTTGGTACTTCAGTTGTAACAAGAACAACAGTTGTAGTTTGTGTCTCAGTTGTTGCTGGGACCTCAGTTGTTGTGTCAGTTGTTGCTGGGACATCAGTTGTTGTTTGTGTCTCAATTGTTGTTGTGTCAGTTGTTGTTGTGTCAGTTGTTGTTGTGTCAGTTGTTGTTGTGTCAGTTGTAGTTGGGACATCAGTTGTTGTGGCCGAAGTTGTTGTTTCACTTGTTGTTGAAGCAGCAGTTGTTGTTGGTACTTCAGTTGTTGTGTCAGTTGTTGCTGGGACCTCAGTTGTTGTCTGTGTCTCAATTGTTGTTGTGTCAGTTGTTGTTGTGTCAGTTGTAGTTGGGACATCAGTTGTTGTGGCCAAAGTTGTTGTTTCACTTGTTGTTGAAGCAGCAGTTGTTGTTGGTACTTCAGTTGTTGTGTCAGTTGTAGTTGGGACATCAGTTGTTGTTTCACTTGTTGTTGAAGCAGCAGTTGTTGGTACTTCAGTTGTAACAAGAGCAACAGTTGTAGTTTGTGTCTCAGTTGTTGTTGTGTCAGTTGCTGTTGTGTCAGTTGTTGCTGGGACCTCAGTTGTTTTTGTGGCTGAAGTTGTTTTTTCACTTGTTGTTGAAGCAGCAGTTGTTGTTGGTACTTCAGTTGTTGTGTCAGTTGTTGCTGGGACCTCAGTTGTTGTTGTGGCTGAAGTTGTTGTTTCACTTGTTGTTGAAGCAGCAGTTGTTGTTGGGACCTCAGTTGTTGTGTCAGTTGTTGCTGGGACCTCAGTTGTTGTTTGTGTCTCAGTTGTTGTTGTGTCAGTTGTTGTTGTGTCAGTTGTAGTTGGGACCTCAGTTGTTGTGTCAGTTGTAGTTGGGACATCAGTTGTT
The DNA here is from genome assembly GCA_020496755.1 of Channa maculata. NCBI lineage: Eukaryota > Metazoa > Chordata > Actinopteri > Anabantiformes > Channidae > Channa > Channa maculata. The sequence continues at coordinate 86,902 of JAHZUS010000148.1, read as the reverse complement.
GTGGCCGAAGTTGTTGTTTCACTTGTTGTTGAAGCAGCAGTTGTAGTTGGTACTTCAGTTGTAACAAGAGCAACAGTTGTAGTTTGTGTCTCAGTTGTTGTTGTGTCAGTTGTTGTTGTGTCAGTTGTTGTTGTGTCAGTTGTAGTTAGGACATCAGTTGTTGTGGCCGAAGTTGTTGTTTCACTTGTTGTTGAAGCAGCAGTTGTTGTTGGGACCTCAGTTGTTGTGTCAGTTGTAGTTGGGACATCAGTTGTTGTGGCCGAAGTTGGTGTTTCACTTGTTGTTGAAGCAGCAGTTGTTGTTGGTACTTCAGTTGTAACAAGAACAACAGTTGTAGTTTGTGTCTCAGTTGTTGTTGGGGCCTCAGTTGTTGTGTCAATTGTAGTTGGGACCTCAGTTGTTGTTTGTGTCTCAATTGTTGTTGTGTCAGTTGTTGTTGTGTCAGTTGTTGTTGTGTCAGTTGTAGTTAGGACATCAGTTGTTATGGCCGAAGTTGTTTCACTTGTTGTTGAAGCAGCAGTTGTTGTTGGTACTTCAGTTGTTGTGTCAGTTGTTGCTGGGACCTCAGTTGTTGTTTGTGTCTCAATTGTTGTTGTGTCAGTTGTTGTTGTGTCAGTTGTAGTTGGGACATCAGTTGTTGTGGCCGAAGTTGTTGTTTCACTTGTTGTTGAAGCAGCAGTCGTTGCTGGTACTTCAGTTGTTGTGTCAGTTGTTGCTGCGACCTCAGTTGTTGTTTGTGTCTCAGTTGTTATTGTGTCAGTTGTTGTTGTGTCAGTTGTAGTTGGGACCTCAGTTGTTGTGTCAGTTGTAGCTGGGACCTCAGTTGTTGTTTGTGTCTCAGTTGTTGTTGTGTCAGTTGTTGTTGTGTCAGTTGTAGTTGGGACCTCAGTTGTTGTGTCAGTTGTAGTTGGGACATCAGTTGTTGTGGCCGAAGTTGTTGTTTCACTTGTTGTTGAAGCAGCAGTTGTTGTTGGTACCTCAGGTGTTGTGTCAGTTGTTGCTGGGACCTCAGTTGTTGTTTGTGTCTCAATTGTTGTTGTGTCAGTTGTTGTTGTGTCAGTTGTAGTTGGAATATCAGTTGTTGTGGCCGAAGTTGTTGTTTCACTTGTTGTTGAAGCAGCAGTTGTTGTTGGTACTTCAGTTGTTGTGTCAGTTGTTGCTGGGACCTCAGTTGTTGTTTGTGTCTCAATTGTTGTTGTGTCAGTTGTTGTTGTGTCAGTTGTTGTTGTGTCAGTTGTAGTTAGGACATCAGTTGTTATGGCTGAAGTTGTTTCACTTGTTGTTGAAGCAGCAGTTGTTGTTGGTACTTCAGTTGTTGTGTCAGTTGTTGCTGGGACCTCAGTTGTTGTTTGTGTCTCAATTGTTGTTGTGTCAGTTGTTGTTGTGTCAGTTGTAGTTGGGACATCAGTTGTTGTGGCCGAAGTTGTTGTTTCACTTGTTGTTGAAGCAGTAGTTGTTGGTATTTCAGTTGTAACAAGAGCAACAGTTGTAGTTTGTGTCTCAGTTGTTGTTGTGTCAGTTGTTGTTGTGTCAGTTGTTGCTGGGACCTCAGTTGTTGTTGTGGCTGAAGTTGTTGTTTCACTTGTTGTTGAAGCAGCAGTTGTTGTTGGGACCTCAGTTGTTGTGTCAGTTGTTGCTGGGACCTCAGTTGTTGTTTGTGTCTCAGTTGTTGTTGTGTCAGTTGTTGTTGTGTCAGTTGTTGTTGGGACCTCAGTTGTTGTGTCAGTTGTAGTTGTGACATCAGTTGTTGTGGCCGAAGTTGTTGTTTCACTTGTTGTTGAAGCAGCAGTTGTTGTTGGTACTTCAGTTGTAACAAGAGCAACAGTTGTAGTTTGTGTCTCAGTTGTTGTTGTGTCAGTTGTTGTTGTGTCAGTTGTTGCTGGGACCTCAGTTGTTGTTGTGGCTGAAGTTGTTGTTTCACTTGTTGTTGAAGCAGCAGTTGTTGTTGGTACTTCAGTTGTTGTGTCAGTTGTTGCTGGGACCTCAGTTGTTGTTTGTGTCTCAATTGTTGTTGTGTCAGTTGTTGTTGTGTCAGTTGTAGTTGGGACATCAGTTGTTGTGGCCGAAGTTATTGTTTCACTTGTTGTTGAAGCAGCAGTTGTTGTTGGTACTTCAGTTGTAACAAGAGCAACAGTTGTAGTTTGTGTCTCAGTTGTTGTTGTGTCAGTTGTTGTTGTGTCAGTTGTTGTTGTGTCAGTTGTTGTTGGGACCTCAGTTGTTGTGTCAGCTGAAGTTGGGACATCAGTTGTTGTGGCCGAAGTTGTTGTTTCACTTGTTGTTGAAGCAGCAGTTGTTGTTGGTACTTCAGTTGTTGTGTCAGTTGTTGCTGGGACCTCAGTTGTAGTTTGTGTCTCAATTGTTGTTGTGTCAGTTGTTGTTGTGTCAGTTGTAGTTGGGACATCAGTTGTTGTGGCCGAAGTTATTGTTTCACTTGTTGTTGTAGCAGCAGTTGTTGTTGGTACTTCAGTTGTAAGAAGAGCAACAGTTGTAGTTTGTGTCTCAGTTGTTGTTGTGTGAGTTGTTGTTGTGTCAGTTGTTGCTGAGACCTCAGTTGTTGTTGTGGCTGAAGTTGTTGTTTCACTTGTTGTTGAAGCAGCAGTTGTTGTTGGTACTTCAGTTGTTGTGTCAGTTGTTGCTGGGACCTCAGTTGTTGTGTCAGTTGTTGCTGGGACATCAGTTGTTGTTTGTGTCTCAATTGTTGTTGTGTCAGTTGTTGTTGTTTCAGTTGTAGTTAGGACATCAGTTGTTGAGGCCGAAGTTGTTGTTTCACTTGTTGTTGAAGCAGCAGTTGTTGTTGGGACCTCAGTTGTTGTGTCAGTTGTAGTTGGGACATCAGTTGTTGTGGCCGAAGTTGGTGTTTCACTTGTTGTTGAAGCAGCAGTTGTTGTTGGTACTTCAGTTGTAACAAGAGCAACAGTTGTAGTTTGTGTCTCAGTTGTTGTTGTGTCAGTTGTTGTTGTGTCAGTTGTAGTTAGGACATCAGTTGTTGTGGCCGAAGTTGTTTCCCTTGTTGTTGAAGCAGCAGTTGTTGTTGGTACTTCAGTTGTTGTGTCAGTTGTTGCTGGGACCTCAGTTGTTGTTTGTGTCTCAATTGTTGTTGTGTCAGTTGTTGTTGTGTCAGTTGTAGTTGGGACATCAGTTGTTGTGGCCGAAGTTGTTGTTTCACTTGTTGTTGAAGCAGCAGTTGTTGTTGTTACTTCAGTTGTTGTGTCAGTTGTTGCTGGGAACTCAGTTGTTGTTGTGGCTGAAGTTGTTGTTTTACTTGTTGTTGAAGCAGCAGTTGTTGTTGGGACCTCAGTTGTTGTGTCAGTTGTAGTTGGGACATCAGTTGTTGTTTCACTTGTTGTTGAAACAGTAGTTGTTGGTACTTCAGTTGTAACAAGAGCAACAGTTGTAGTTTGTGTCTCAGTTGTTGTTGTGTCAGTTGTTGTTTTGTCAGTTGTTGCTGGGACCTCAGTTGTTGTTGTGGCTGAAGTTGTTTTTTCACTTGTTGTTGAAGCAGCAGTTGTTGGTACTTCAGTTGATGTGTCAGTTGTTGCTGGGACCTCAGTTGTTGTTGTGGCTGAAGTTGTTGTTTCACTTGTTGTTGAAGCAGCAGTTGTTGTTGGTACTTCAGTTGTAACAAGAGCAACAGTTGTAGTTTGTGTCTCAGTTGTTGTTGGGGCCTCAGTTGTTGTGGCCGAAGTTGTTGTTTCACTTGTTGTTGAAGCAGCAGTTGTCGTTGGTACTTCAGTTGTTGTGTCAGTTGTTGCTGGGACCTCCGTTGTTGTTTGTGTCTCAATTGTTGTTGTGTCAGTTGTTGTTGTGTCAGTTGTAGTTGGGACATCAGTTGTTGTGGCCGAAGTTGTTGTTTCACTTGTTGTTGAAGCAGCAGTTGTTGTTGGTACTTCAGTTGTTGTGTCAGTTGTTGCTGGGACCTCAGTTGTTGTTTGTGTCTCAATTGTTGTTGTGTCAGTTGTTGTTGTGTCAGTTGTAGTTGGGACATCAGTTGTTGTGGCCGAAGTTATTGTTTCACTTGTTGTTGAAGCAGCAGTTGTTGTTGGTACTTCAGTTGTTGTGTCAGTTGTTGCTGGGACCTCAGTTGTTGTTTGTGTCTCAGTTGTTGTTGTGTCAGTTGTTGTTGTGTCAGTTGTTGTTGGGACCTCAGTTGTTGTGTCAGCTGTAGTTGGGACATCAGTTGTTGTGGCCGAAGTTGTTGTTTCACTTGTTGTTGAAGCAGCAGTTGTTGTTGGTACTTCAGTTGTTGTGTCAGTTGTTGCTGGGACCTCAGTTGTTGTTTGTGTCTCAATTGTTGTTTTGTCAGTTGTTGTTGTGTCAGTTGTAGTTGGGACATCAGTTGTTGTGGCCGAAGTTATTGTTTCACTTGTTGTTGAAGCAGCAGTTGTTGTTGGTACTTCAGTTGTTGTGTCAGTTGTTGCTGGGACCTCAGTTGTTGTGTCAGTTGTTGCTGGGACATCAGTTGTTGTTTGTGTCTCAATTGTTGTTGTGTCAGTTGTTGTTGTGTCAGTTGTAGTTAGGACATCAATTGTTGTGGCCGAAGTTCTTGTTTCACTTGTTGTTGAACCAGCAGTTGTTGTTGGGACCTCAGTTGTTGTGTCAGTTGTAGTTGGGACATCAGTTGTTGTGGCCGAAGTTGGTGTTTCACTTGTTGTTGAAGCAGCAGTTGTTGTTGGTACTTCAGTTGTAACAAGAACAACAGTTGTAGTTTGTGTCTCAGTTGTTGTTGGGGCCTCAGTTGTTGTGTCAATTGTAGTTGGGACCTCAGTTGTTGTTTGTGTCTCAATTGTTGTTGTGTCAGTTGTTGTTGTGTCAGTTGTAGTTAGGACATCAGTTGTTGTGGCCGAAGTTGTTTCACTTGTTGTTGAAGCAGCAGTTGTTGTTGGTACTTCAGTTGTTGTGTCAGTTGTTGCTGGGACCTCAGTTGTTGTTTGTGTCTCAATTGTTGTTGTGTCAGTTGTTGTTGTGTCAGTTGTAGTTGGGACATCAGTTGTTGTGGCCGAAGTTGTTGTTTCACTTGTTGTTGAAGCAGCGGTTGTTGTTGTTACTTCAGTTGTTGTGTCAGTTGTTGCTGGGAACTCAGTTGTTGTTGTGGCTGAAGTTGTTGTTTCACTTGTTGTAGAAGCAGCAGTTGTTGTTGGGACCTCAGTTGTTGTGTCAGTTGTAGTTGGGACATCAGTTGTTGTTTCACTTGTTGTTGAAGCAGTAGTTGTTGTTGGTACTTCAGCTGATGTGTCAGTTGTTGCTGGGAACTCAGTTGTTGTTGTGGCTGAAGTTGTTGTTTCACTTGTTGTTGAAGCAGCAGTTGTTGTTGGGACCTCAGTTGTTGTGTCAGTTGTTGCTGGGACCTCAGTTGTTGTTTGTGTCTCAGTTGTTGTTGTGTCAGTTGTTGCTGGGACCTCAGTTGTTGTTGTGGCTGAAGTTGTTGTTTCACTTGTTGTTGAAGCAGCAGTTGTTGTTGGTACTTCAGTTGTTGTGTCAGTTGTTGCTGGGACCTCAGTTGTTGTGTCAGTTGTTGCTGGGACATCAGTTGTTGTTTGTGTCTCAATTGTTGTTGTGTCAGTTGTTGTTGTGTCAGTTGTAGTTAGGACATCAATTGTTGTGGCCGAAGTTGTTGTTTCACTTGTTGTTGAAGCAGCAGTTGTTGTTGGGACCTCAGTTGTTGTGTCAGTTGTAGTTGGGACATCAGTTGTTGTGGCCGAAGTTGGTGTTTCACTTGTTGTTGAAGCAGCAGTTGTTGTTGGTACTTCAGTTGTAACAAGAACAACAGTTGTAGTTTGTGTCTCAGTTGTTGTTGGGGCCTCAGTTGTTGTGTCAATTGTAGTTGGGACCTCAGTTGTTGTTTGTGTCTCAATTGTTGTTGTGTCAGTTGTTGTTGTGTCAGTTGTTGTTGTGTCAGTTGTAGTTAGGACATCAGTTGTTGTGGCCGAAGTTGTTTCACTTGTTGTTGAAGCAGCAGTTGTTGTTGGTACTTCAGTTGTTGTGTCAGTTGTTGCTGGGACCTCAGTTGTTGTTTGTGTCTCAATTGTTGTTGTGTCAGTTGTTGTTGTGTCAGTTGTAGTTGGGACATCAGTTGTTGTGGCCGAAGTTGTTGTTTCACTTGTTGTTGAAGCAGCAGTTGTTGTTGTTACTTCAGTTGTTGTGTCAGTTGTTGCTGGGAACTCAGTTGTTGTTGTGGCTGAAGTTGTTGTTTCACTTGTTGTAGAAGCAGCAGTTGTTGTTGGGACCTCAGTTGTTGTGTCAGTTGTAGTTGGGACATCAGTTGTTGTTTCACTTGTTGTTGAAGCAGTAGTTGTTGTTGGTACTTCAGTTGATGTGTCAGTTGTTGCTGGGAACTCAGTTGTTGTTGTGGCTGAAGTTGTTGTTTCACTTGTTGTTGAAGCAGCAGTTGTTGTTGGGACCTCAGTTGTTGTGTCAGTTGTTGCTGGGACCTCAGTTGTTGTTTGTGTCTCAGTTGTTGTTGTGTCAGTTGTTGCTGGGACCTCAGTTGTTGTTGTGGCTGAAGTTGTTGTTTCACTTGTTGTTGAAGCAGCAGTTGTTGTTGGTACTTCAGTTGTTGTGTCAGTTGTTGCTGGGACCTCAGTTGTTGTGTCAGTTGTAGTTGGGACATCAGTTGTTGTGGCCGAAGTTGTTGTTTCACTTGTTGTTGAGGCAGCAGTTGTTGTTGGGACCTCAGTTGTTGTGTCAGTTGTAGTTGGAACATCAGTTGTTGTGGCCGAAGTTGTTGTTTCACTTGTTGTTGAAGCAGCAGTTGTTGTTGGTACTTCAGTTGTAACAAGAACAACAGTTGTAGTTTGTGTCTCAGTTGTTGTTGTGTCAGTTGTTGTTGTGTCAGTTGTTGCTGAGACTTCAGTTGTTGTTTGTGTCTCAATTGTTGTTGTGTCAGTTGTTGTTGTGTCAGTTGTAGTTGGGACATCAGTTGTTGTGGCCGAAGTTGTTGTTTCACTTGTTGTTGAAGCAGCAGTTGTTGTTGGGACCTCAGTTGTTGTGTCAGTTGTTGCTGGGACCTCAGTTGTTGTTTGTGTCTCAGTTGTTGTTGTGTCAGTTGTTGTTGTGTCAGTTGTTGTTGGGACCTCAGTTGTTGTGTCAGTTGTAGTTGGGACATCAGTTGTTGTGGCCGAAGTTGTTGTTTCACTTGTTGTTGAAGCAGCAGTTGTTGTTGGTAATTCAGTTGTAACAAGAGCAACAGTTGTAGTTTGTGTCTCAGTTGTTGTTGTGTCAGTTGTTGCTGGGACCTCAGTTGTTGTTGTGGCTGAAGTTGTTTTTTCACTTGTTGTTAAAGCAGCAGTTGTTGTTGGTACTTCAGTTGATGTGTCAGTTGTTGCTGGGACCTCAGTTGTTGTTGTGGCTGAAGTTGTCGTTTCACTTGTTGTTGAAGCAGCAGTTGTTGTTGGGACCTCAGTTGTTGTGTCAGTTGTTGCTGGGACCTCAGTTGTTGTTTGTGTCTCAGTTGTTATTGTGTCAGTTGTTGTTGTGTCAGTTGTAGTTGGGACCTCAGTTGTTGTGTCAGTTGTAGTTGGGACATCAGTTGTTGTGGCCGAAGTTGTTGTTTCACTTGTTGTTGAAGCAGCAGTTGTTGTTGGGACCTCAGTAGTTGTGTCAGTTGTAGTTGGGACATCAGTTGTTGTGGCCGAAGTTGTTGTTTCACTTGTTGTTGAAGCAGCAGTTGTTGTTGGTACTTCAGTTGTTGTGTCAGTTGTTGTTGGGACCTCAGTTGTTGTTGTGGCTGAAGTTGTTGTTTCACTTGTCGTTGAAGCAGCAGTTGTTGTTGGTACTTCAGTTGATGTGTCAGTTGTTGCTGGGACCTCAGTTGTTGTTGTGGCTGAAGTTGTTGTTTCACTTGTCGTTGAAGCAGCAGTTGTTGTTGGTACTTCAGTTGATGTGTCAGTTGTTGCTGGGACCTCAGTTGTTGTTGTGGCTGAAGTTGTTGTTTCACTTGTTGTTGAAGCAGCAGTTGTTGTTGGGTCCTCAGTTGTTGTGTTAGTTGTAGTTGGGACGTCAGTTGTTGTTTGTGTCTCAGTTGTTGTTGTGTCGGTTGTAGTTGGGACCTCAGTTGTTGTGTCAGTTGTAGTTGGGACATCAGTTGTTGTGGCGAGTTGTTGTTTCACTTGTTGTTGAAGCAGCAGTTGTTGTTGGTTCTTCAGTTGTGACAAGAGCAACAGTTGTAGTTTGTGTCTCAGTTGTTGTTGTGTCAGTTGTTGTTGTGTCAGTTGTTGCTGAGACCTCAGTTGTTGTTGTGGCTGAAGTTGTTGTTTCACTTGTTGTTGAAGCAGCAGTTGTTGTTGGTACTTCAGTTGTTGTGTCAGTTGTTGCTGGGACCTCAGTTGTTGTGTCAGTTGTTGCTGGGACATCAGTTGTTGTTTGTGTCTCAATTGTTGTTGTGTCAGTTGTTGTTGTGTCAGTTGTAGTTAGGACATCAGTTGTTGTGGCCGAAGATGTTGTTTCACTTGTTGTTGAAGCAGCAGTTGTTGTTGGTACTTCAGTTGTAACAAGAACAACAGTTGTAGTTTGTGTCTCAGTTGTTGTTGGGGCCTCAGTTGTTGTGTCAGTTGTAGTTGGGACCTCAGTTGTTGTTTGTGTCTCAATTATTGTTGTGTCAGTTGTTGCTGGGACCTCAGTTGTTGTGTCAGTTGTAGTTGGGACATCAGTTGTTGTGGCCGAAGTTGTTGTTTCACTTGTTGTTGAAGCAGCAGTTGTTGTTGGTACTTCAGTTGTAACAAGAGCAACAGTTGTAGTTTGTGTCTCAGTTGTTGTTGTGTCAGTTGTTGTTGTGTCAGTTGTTGCTGGGACCTCAGTTGTTGTTGTGGCTGAAGTTGTTGTTTCACTTGTTGTTGAAGCAGCAGTTGTTGTTGGTACTTCAGTTGTTGTGTCAGTTTTTGCTGGGACCTCAGTTGTTGTGTCAGTTGTAGTTGGGACCTCAGTTGTTGTTTGTGTCTCAGTTGTTGTTGTTGTGTCAGTTGTTGTTGTGTCAGTTGTTGCTGGGACCTCAGTTGTTGTTTGTGTCTCAGTTGTTGTTGTTGTGTCAGTTGTTGTTGTGTCAGTTGTAGTTAGGACATCAGTTGTTGTGGCGAGTTGATGTTTCACTTGTTGTTGAAGCAGCAGTTGTTGTTGGTACTTCAGTTGATGTGTCAGTTGTTGTTTGTGTCTCAGTTGTTGTTGTGTCAGTTGTTGTTGTGTCAGTTGTAGTTGGGACCTCAGTTGTTGTGTCAGTTGTAGTTGGGACATCAGTTGTTGTGGCCGAAGTTGTTGTTTCACTTGTTGTTGAAGCAGCAGTTGTTGTTGGTACTTCAGTTGTTGTGTCAGTTGTTGCTGGGACCTCAGTTGTTGTGTCAGTTGTTGCTGGGACATCAGTTGTTGTTTGTGTCTCAATTGTTGTTGTGTCAGTTGTAGTTGGAACATCAGTTGTTGTGGCCGAAGTTGTTGTTTCACTTGTTGTTGAAGCAGCAATTTTTGTTGGTACTTCAGTTGTTGTGTCAGTTGCTGGGACCTCAGTTGTTGTTTGTGTCTCAATTGTTGTTGTGTCAGTTGTTGTTGTGTCAGTTGTAGTTAGGACATCAGTTGTTGTGGCCGAAGTTGTTGTTTCACTTGTTGTTGAAGCAGCAGTTGTTGTTGGTACTTCAGTTGTTGTGTCAGTTGTTGCTGGGACCTCAGTTGTTGTGTCAGTTGTTGCTGGGACATCAGTTGTTGTTTGTGTCTCAATTGTTGTTGTGTCAGTTGTTGTTGTGTCAGTTGTAGTTAGGACATCAGTTGTTGTGGCCGAAGATGTTGTTTCACTTGTTGTTGAAGCAGCAGTTGTTGTTGGTACTTCAGTTGTAACAAGAACAACAGTTGTAGTTTGTGTCTCAGTTGTTGTTGGGGCCTCAGTTGTTGTGTCAGTTGTAGTTGGGACCTCAGTTGTTGTTTGTGTCTCAATTATTGTTGTGTCAGTTGTTGCTGGGACCTCAGTTGTTGTGTCAGTTGTAGTTGGGATATCAGTTGTTGTGGCCGAAGTTGTTGTTTCACTTGTTGTTGAAGCAGCAGTTGTTGTTGGTACTTCAGTTGTAACAAGAGCAACAGTTGTAGTTTGTGTCTCAGTTGTTGTTGTGTCAGTTGTTGTTGTGTCAGTTGTTGCTGGGACCTCAGTTGTTGTTGTGGCTGAAGTTGTTGTTTCACTTGTTGTTGAAGCAGCAGTGGTTGTTGGTACTTCAGTTGTTGTTTCACTTGTTGTTGAAGCAGCAGTTGTTGTTGGTACTTCAGTTGTAACAAGAGCAACAGTTGTAGTTTGTGTCTCAGTTGTTGTTGTGTCAGTTGTTGTTGTGTCAGTTGTTGCTGGGACCTCAGTTGTTGTTTGTGTCTCAGTTGTTGTTGTTGTGTCAGTTGTTGTTGTGTCAGTTGTAGTTGGGACATCAGTTGTTGTGGCCGAAGTTGATGTTTCACTTGTTGTTGAAGCAGCAGTTGTTGTTGGTACTTCAGTTGATGTGTCAGTTGTTGTTTGTGTCTCAGTTGTTGTTGTGTCAGTTGTTGTTGTGTCAGTTGTAGTTGGGACCTCAGTTGTTGTGTCAGTTGTAGTTGGGACATCAGTTGTTGTGGCCGAAGTTGTTGTTTCACTTGTTGTTGAAGCAGCAGTTGTTGTTGGTACTTCAGTTGTTGTGTCAGTTGTTGCTGGGACCTCAGTTGTTGTGTCAGTTGTTGCTGGGACATCAGTTGTTGTTTGTGTCTCAGTTGTTGTTGTGTCAGTTGTTGTTGTGTCAGTTGTTGTTGGGACCTCAGTTGTTGTGTCAGTTGTAGTTGGGACATCAGTTGTTGTGGCCGAAGTTGTTGTTTCACTTGTTGTTGAAGCAGCAGTTGTTGTTGGTAATTCAGTTGTAACAAGAGCAACAGTTGTAGTTTGTGTCTCAGTTGTTGTTGTGTCAGTTGTTGCTGGGACCTCAGTTGTTGTTGTGGCTGAAGTTGTTTTTTCACTTGTTGTTAAAGCAGCAGTTGTTGTTGGTACTTCAGTTGATGTGTCAGTTGTTGCTGGGACCTCAGTTGTTGTTGTGGCTGAAGTTGTTGTTTCACTTGTTGTTGAAGCAGCAGTTGTTGTTGGGACCTCAGTTGTTGTGTCAGTTGTTGCTGGGACCTCAGTTGTTGTTTGTGTCTCAGTTGTTATTGTGTCAGTTGTTGTTGTGTCAGTTGTAGTTGGGACCTCAGTTGTTGTGTCAGTTGTAGTTGGGACATCAGTTGTTGTGGCCGAAGTTGTTGTTTCACTTGTTGTTGAAGCAGCAGTTGTTGTTGGGACCTCAGTAGTTGTGTCAGTTGTAGTTGGGACATCAGTTGTTGTGGCCGAAGTTGTTGTTTCACTTGTTGTTGAAGCAGCAGTTGTTGTTGGTACTTCAGTTGTTGTGTCAGTTGTTGTTGGGACCTCAGTTGTTGTTGTGGCTGAAGTTGTTGTTTCACTTGTCGTTGAAGCAGCAGTTGTTGTTGGTACTTCAGTTGATGTGTCAGTTGTTGCTGGGACCTCAGTTGTTGTTGTGGCTGAAGTTGTTGTTTCACTTGTCGTTGAAGCAGCAGTTGTTGTTGGTACTTCAGTTGATGTGTCAGTTGTTGCTGGGACCTCAGTTGTTGTTGTGGCTGAAGTTGTTGTTTCACTTGTTGTTGAAGCAGCAGTTGTTGTTGGGTCCTCAGTTGTTGTGTTAGTTGTAGTTGGGACGTCAGTTGTTGTTTGTGTCTCAGTTGTTGTTGTGTCGGTTGTAGTTGGGACCTCAGTTGTTGTGTCAGTTGTAGTTGGGACATCAGTTGTTGTGGCCGAAGTTGTTGTTTCACTTGTTGTTGAAGCAGCAGTTGTTGTTGGTTCTTCAGTTGTGACAAGAGCAACAGTTGTAGTTTGTGTCTCAGTTGTTGTTGTGTCAGTTGTTGTTGTGTCAGTTGTTGCTGAGACCTCAGTTGTTGTTGTGGCTGAAGTTGTTGTTTCACTTGTTGTTGAAGCAGCAGTTGTTGTTGGTACTTCAGTTGTTGTGTCAGTTGTTGCTGGGACCTCAGTTGTTGTGTCAGTTGTTGCTGGGACATCAGTTGTTGTTTGTGTCTCAATTGTTGTTGTGTCAGTTGTTGTTGTGTCAGTTGTAGTTAGGACATCAGTTGTTGTGGCCGAAGATGTTGTTTCACTTGTTGTTGAAGCAGCAGTTGTTGTTGGTACTTCAGTTGTAACAAGAACAACAGTTGTAGTTTGTGTCTCAGTTGTTGTTGGGGCCTCAGTTGTTGTGTCAGTTGTAGTTGGGACCTCAGTTGTTGTTTGTGTCTCAATTATTGTTGTGTCAGTTGTTGCTGGGACCTCAGTTGTTGTGTCAGTTGTAGTTGGGACATCAGTTGTTGTGGCCGAAGTTGTTGTTTCACTTGTTGTTGAAGCAGCAGTTGTTGTTGGTACTTCAGTTGTAACAAGAGCAACAGTTGTAGTTTGTGTCTCAGTTGTTGTTGTGTCAGTTGTTGTTGTGTCAGTTGTTGCTGGGACCTCAGTTGTTGTTGTGGCTGAAGTTGTTGTTTCACTTGTTGTTGAAGCAGCAGTTGTTGTTGGTACTTCAGTTGTTGTGTCAATTTTTGCTGGGACCTCAGTTGTTGTGTCAGTTGTAGTTGGGACCTCAGTTGTTGTTTGTGTCTCAGTTGTTGTTGTTGTGTCAGTTGTTGTTGTGTCAGTTGTTGCTGGGACCTCAGTTGTTGTTTGTGTCTCAGTTGTTGTTGTTGTGTCAGTTGTTGTTGTGTCAGTTGTAGTTAGGACATCAGTTGTTGTGGCCGAAGTTGATGTTTCACTTGTTGTTGAAGCAGCAGTTGTTGTTGGTACTTCAGTTGATGTGTCAGTTGTTGTTTGTGTCTCAGTTGTTGTTGTGTCAGTTGTTGTTGTGTCAGTTGTAGTTGGGACCTCAGTTGTTGTGTCAGTTGTAGTTGGGACATCAGTTGTTGTGGCCGAAGTTGTTGTTTCACTTGTTGTTGAAGCAGCAGTTGTTGTTGGTACTTCAGTTGTTGTGTCAGTTGTTGCTGGGACCTCAGTTGTTGTGTCAGTTGTTGCTGGGACATCAGTTGTTGTTTGTGTCTCAATTGTTGTTGTGTCAGTTGTAGTTGGAACATCAGTTGTTGTGGCCGAAGTTGTTGTTTCACTTGTTGTTGAAGCAGCAATTTTTGTTGGTACTTCAGTTGTTGTGTCAGTTGCTGGGACCTCAGTTGTTGTTTGTGTCTCAATTGTTGTTGTGTCAGTTGTTGTTGTGTCAGTTGTAGTTAGGACATCAGTTGTTGTGGCCGAAGTTGTTGTTTCACTTGTTGTTGAAGCAGCAGTTGTTGTTGGGACCTCAGTTGTTGTGTCAGTTGTAGTTGGAACATCAGTTGTTGTGGCCGAAGTTGTTGTTTCACTTGTTGTTGAAGCAGCAGTTGTTGTTGGTACGTCAGTTGTAACAAGAACAACAGTTGTAGTTTGTGTCTCAGTTGTTGTTGGGGTCTCAGTTGTTGTGTCAGTTGTAGTTGGGACCTCAGTTGTTTTTTGTGTCTCAATTGTTGTTGTGTCAGTTGTTGTTGTGTCAGTTGTTGTTGGGGCCGAAGTTGTTGTTTCAGTTGTTGTTGGTTCTTCAGTTGTTTCAAGAGTGGTAGTGGTAGCTAGTGCTTCGGTTTTTGCTGGGGAAGCGGTTCGTGTGATGTGAGCTGTTGTACATTCAACAAATGTAGATGGCGCTTCAGTTGTTTTTTGGGTAGTTTTCAGCTCAGCAGTTGTTGGGAATTCAGTTGTTGTAAGAGCAACAGTTGTAGTTTGTGTCTCAGTTGTTGTTGTGTCAGTTGTTGTTGTGTCAGTTGTAGTTGGGACCTCAGTTGTTGTGTCAGTTGTTACTGGGACCTTAGTTGTTGTGTCAGTTGTTGCTGGGACCTCAGTTGTTGTGTCAGTTGTTGCTGGGACCTCAGTTGTTGTTGTGGCTGAAGTTGTTGTTTCACTTGCTGTTGAAGCAGCAGTTGTTGTTGGTACTTCAGTTGTTTCAAGAGTAGCAGTGGTAGCTAGTGCTTCGGTTTTTGCTGGGGAAGCGGTTCGTGTGATGTGAGCTGTTGTACATTCAACAAATGTAGATGGCGCTTCAGTTGTTTTTTGGGTAGTTTTCAGCTCAGCAGTTGTTGGGAATTCAGTTGTTGTAAGAGCCACAGTTTTGGTTTGTGTAACGATTGTTGTGGGGGCAGCAGTTGTTGTTGGAGGAGCAGTATTCTTTGTGCTTACAAGCGTCGTTGCAAGAGGACCAGTGGTAGTCAGTTTATCTGTTTTTGCTGGGGAAGCGGTTCGTGTGATGTGAGCAGTTGTACACTCATCAGCTGTAGTTGGTGTGGTTGTTCGTGCTGTAGTTGTTGGTGTGTTCATTGTTTTTGTGAGAGTAATGGATGTAGTCGTTTTTGGTTTTGGGAGATCAGTTTTTGTAGTGGATACATCCGTTGTTGTTTTAGGGGAAACAGTTTTAAGTTGTGTGTTTGTTGTTGGGATATCAGTTTTTTTAAGAGCCACAGTTGTAGTTGTTTTTCCAGCAGTTGTTGGTGCAGTAGTTGTTTTAATTGCGTTGCACAATGTAGTCCCACAACAGGTTGGTCCAGTACTGATTCTACCGACATTTTGCATAAAAGGTAAGGTACCCAGGCTTGCAGCAGCTGCACAGAAGTTTGTAGATGCACAGCCAAAAAGTGGAGTAGTCCTGGACCCACGGGCAACTACAAATTTAAGAAAATACATATTAAAACTAATATGTTGAAGCGAATCTGTTATTGTCAAATCATTGTTAAGAAACAGTATTCAGGTCAATCATATGATGAATATACAGTGTCTAAATGCAATGTATATGTTATTACCAACCAAGACACATATTGTAAAAGAAATCACACTCTAAAATATGTGTCTTATTACTTAAAAATAAAAAAATCCCCAGAAATTCCTCTGGAGCAAACACTGCTTTGAGGTGGGGAAGAAAATAGTCCCATTAATGGAGGAAAGCTCTGTCAGATTCAGCTTCATGGACAGCGGCCATCTGCCTTGATCGGTTGGGGTCAGTGGAAAACAAAGGGAGCGACAAGAAGCAACACACTAAATCATAATTGCAGATCATTTTTTTTCAGGAACACTCACTTTTCAGTTGAATGCAGCTGTTTTCTACTCCCCGACAATTTAATGGAGTTGTGCACTTAGAAGTGATGGGGTCACAAGAGAAGCACTGCAGGCTGTTTTTTGACTGATGAGCAGGCACTGAAGCACAAAAGAGTCACATGTTTTATTTGAGAAAGAACAGTTGCAGCTCTAGAAATCACCTTGTGATTTCGTTTTTTTTCCCCCATCAATCTGTACTTACGTGTCAGAGTTGCTGAGTTGCATTTATCTGTCTTGCAGCACCGAGCATTTGCAACTGCACTCAAAGAACCCATGTTGCCTGAGAACGTCCGATCACCTGGGGCTGGACACAGGGCGGATGATGCACACCCCTTGTAGATTTTTGGTTCTGCAGTTCCAAATGAAGTGGCTACAGAGACAAGGCGCAGTTTGTTAATGTTGGCAATGCATGTATTTCAGTGAAAATCAAAAGATGATATAATAACTACCTAGAATTCTAGCCGTTATACACATGGTCTCTGAGGAACATGTGACTGGTACCGTGCGTGAACACTTTGGATCGGTGCACGTTTGACACTGAAGAGCTCCAGCTGCAATGAGAAAGTATGTCAATGGATTATGAATCAGAAGTTCAAATGTCTGTCATGCTTTAGTGAAAAGGATAAAAATTCATGATGTGGTTCAATAACATCTTAAGACACAAATGTGTAAATGTTCACATTGAATTAAAGTCTCTTATATACGCTTCAAAACCTATTAATTAAGTATACTGGTAACATCATTGTCATTATTACAGTTCATCTTAGCAACAGTCTATGAGGATAAAAGCAGTTTTGTGTTAATCCTTTATAAAATATGTAAAGGAAAAAAATGAAAAATTGTCTTCATTAGACTACAGTTGTCTAATGGTGTTTGAAACCCCTTGATTTTTAAATGGCAAAAAGATTTAAAGATTTTTGTCACCAAGCCAATGCACAATGAGCTACTACAAATATTCACTCGTGAGACATTAAAGTGAATTATTAACTTATTTATCAAGAGGGATGCAAATTTTTGTTTTTATTTTAACTTTTTTATTTTATTTATTTTAACACATTTTTACACTTGTCTATGTTTGTTAGTTCTGATGATGAAAGAACATATGTACTATTATTATTATGTTACGCTTAGGGTTAAGTTTACATCCCCGTTTTTGGCATTTATAGTGTAAGGAGATGCAAACTTAATCATAAACCTAATAGAATTTAACTTCACCTTTCGCTAGTACAAATGTTCTTTCAGCATCAAAAATGGTGGAGTGAAAAAAAGGAATAGTAAAACAATGCGAGCAGGACAAAAGTTTGCATCCCCCTTTATGTAAAAAAATGAAAATAATTAATGAGGTATCATTTGTATCAAAATTTGTATCTGTTTTTTTAATCAAAAAATGTTTTTGTTTTCTTTATTTTGCCATTTCAAAATAAGAGGATGCAAACTTTTGCTGTATAAGATAATAATTTATAGTTGTAAAAGAGTTACCTATGCTGGAGGTTATCCAGAGAACAGTCAGAGAAAGTATCACCTTCATCTTGATGAGCAAATTACTGCACCTTAGCAGCACTGATGCACTTTATATACTGTGCAGGTGTTGGCAGATACAAACGTTCGGGAGTGTTCGAATTTGCACAACGCTCCAATTCTTACCTGCTATTTTGTTACACATCAGAATGTCAGCACACCTTCCCACACCCCTTTCAACTTCAGCTGCAGCATTGTGCCACAAAGCGTGTAATTAAATTTAATTCATTTCATTCCATATTTAAATTGATTTAGTTCCTCTCCCGTTGTGTGAAAGGTTTTATCAATTTTATCAAATTTTTGTTGGTAAATCAGCTCTATAATTCCTATTTTTAATATATCTTAATAACAAAATCCCCAATTATGACTGAAATTGTTATTATCATTTTTATTTATTTTTTTGTCCTTTCTGCTTATCCTGTGAGTTCAGGGTCACCGCATTGTCTGCATGTTGATTTGACACAGTTTTTACAACAGATGCCCTTCCTGACGCAACCCTCCCAAATTTCAAGCGGGCTTGGACCAGCACTGCACATCTGGGGAAGGGAATGGGCTTTGGGGGTTCAGTGTCTTGCCCGGAGACACTTTGACATATAGCCAGAACCGGGGATCAAGCCACTGATCCTGTGGTCTGTGGACAACTGCTTTACCAACTGAGCTACAGCCGCCCACCTGAAACAGTTTAGATTAGAAACAGGTACTTCTTATAAAATATTCATCAGGGTTTAGAGAACTTGGATGTGCCTCCTCCTGAAATTGTTATAATAATGATTATTATCGTCATCATTATCATCATCATCAAAGTTTAAGGAACGTGTAAAAATGTATTATTGTTTTCAAATAAGCGCATTTTATGTTTATGTTTTTTAAGTCACCTTCATATCTCATCCTAGTTTTGACCATATTCAGGGTGTGATATGAAACATCTTCAGGTTATGATGCTAACATGCTTCTGTAGGTTTCACCTTTACTTATCATTCATCTGACTAAGTTTACTTTTTTGTCCTTGGTTTTACAGCCAAACATCTCTGCATTAAGAACATTTATAGTGTTTCTGATAATATTTCCTTTAAAATGTGATGTCCCTTATTTATGCATGGTTCTTATAAAGTGCTGTGAGCAGATTAATCAGGTGAGCACACACACACACACACACACACACACACACACACACACACACAAAGTGACATGACAGCTAGTAACAGTGTTCAATAAAGGGTTCCTCTACAGTTGGGCTGCAGTATTAGCATCAGGTTTTTAACACACAGAGAGCAGGAGATTTTGATAAAAAAAAAAGTCAGCGACATGCTTTAAAAGGCAGATGGGTCTGTAATAACTTATTAAATATTTCTCCTCCCCAGAGCTGGTGGCACCCTGAGAAGGTGCTCACTTTACAGATGGCTAACAGATAGCAGCCTCGCCTAAGGAGACAGAACACCAATTACCCGCTCATTGTTAAGACAGGGTGGAAATAACCGGGCCCACTGCATAAAGGAGTGTACTCATAATTTAGTATCAAATGACTTGCTCTACATGTGCTTCTTGTTGTTCATCATGTAGAATGTTGTAAAACTGGCAACCCATCATACAGTACATCCAATGATGACGTTAGTTGTGTACTAGAACATTGTACAGTTGGCATGAATAAAGGATGAAGGTTCAGATGAAAATTTCTGCTTTTATTTTCTGGTTCTAATCTTCATTTACCAAACAACATAATCACGACTTGGGACCTTTTGTATCCAATATTACATGTGCAAAAGTATTGGTATTAGTATGATTCTGTTTGGTGAAGGATCAACAAGTACTTGTTATAAAATGTTCAGCTGGGTTTAGAGAACTTGCATGTGCTTTGCATTTTGATTTCTCCCTCATAATCACACATTTATTAATTAATTAATAAGAGTTATACACAGTCATATTTCATACTTCCCCCCAGCATCAAAAAAACATTTGAGCATCACAAGGACTTACGTAAAGTGTTTGCCAATAGCTGGAGTTTAGCGAAGGAACTTTCTTTTTTTACTTTTGATTTGTTTCCTTTAAAAAGAGGCAAGTGCTGTATCATGAAGTGTGTAAAGCAGGTACCACAACAAAGTAGGCATAATTAAATGTACTCACATAAAGGATGGATACATGAAAAATATAACATTTACCCCTGTTAGGATCTCATCATTTTGAGATTTGTATCTTGTAATTATGACATATGCAATAAGTTAACCTCACTGTGATAACAGTATTTCGCCCAAGGAGACTTCTACATATGGATAGGAGGCCTAGGGATCATTTTTTCCAGAAGGATGTTATAACTTTACGCAATCAGATTTGACTGTGACCCGATTTGTCTTATTGAAAGTTTAACATGAATCATCCATGGTTTAGTTTTGTGCCATCACACGACACATCTTACCAAATAAAGCAGTTTAGACTGGGTTGTTTTGTTGATGCTCTCTGGCAACATTGCCACACCTGCAGTTTTTAATTTGATGCCATTACCGTCCTCTATTTTTACGCCTCTAATAGTCTATTGACTCTAACTTGTACGTCACCTTTTATTATTGTGACAAAACAGATCAAGGCTTTCACACATGCAATCACTCACACCTGGTTCCACTCTGTGTCCACACACCTTATCAAGTCTCCAGGACATAAACACCATCTTGGGTTTCGCTCTCGTTAATGCACCACGGGACTGAGGTTTTCTGTAGTGTTTTGGTTTGTGCTTCGGTCAAGGTTTCACATTCATGTCTTGGTCCACTGTTCACCTTGTACCCCTGCTCTTACTGATGTTACTGTCACAATTCTCACAGACATTTATTTTGTAGCACCTCAGGTGATTATTTTCACCTGTTTCCCTCTTTATTTAAACCTAGTCCTCCCCACTGCTCATCACCAGTTTGTCTTTTTTTTTTTCCTGTTTGTTTGTCAGTATCGTTCACCTGTGTGAACCTTTTGTTAGTCCTGAACAACCTACTGGTTGTTCTCTGATCCCCTGTAGTCCGAGGTTCGGTTTTTCTGTTTGGATATCTTGTTTTAGTCATTGGATTTGTAGATTATGTTTCAGTATTTAAGTTTGGTCCTTTGTTTGTCCCTTTTCTTGTTTAGCATTTGATTCCAAAGGTGTAAAGGGAAGAATTAAGTCAGTGGCCAGAATCTACATATTAAAAAAAAACACCACGACGGATTCTTGGCATTTATTTTTTTTGCAACAGGTTAATCCTGTTATAAGAAAACCCTTCCCTGAAAAACCATTTGGATGGCATCATATTGCACAATCTGTATATCCATCAGCATTAGTGGAGCTTTAACAGATGTGAAAGAAGACATTTAGAAAATGTAAAAAATGAAGTGGACAGTAGTACTTAACTGCAGATTACCACACCTGGTTTACTGTCAATCTTCACATAATCATATTACAAGTCACAGCATTCAACTAAATTACAAGATGATATTTAACCCAGAATCAATATGTCTAGAAGATGTGTACTAATGGAAATCCATGAAGAAATTAGTAATTACCCCAATTATATTTTTCCAACATGATTAATAATTTTAATTACAGTGTGACTTTTTTAATGATGGAGCCTTTTAGAAAAGAGGAAGAAATACAGAGCAGGTAAAAACAAAAATGCAAGAAGCAGGTAATGTAGTGGAGGCATAGTTATACTCATGATTATGACGTAGGAAGGTAGAGCTGCTGTCCACCAATCTCGCAGTTGTTGGTTCAATCCCCGGGATTGAACCAAAAAAGGAAAGTGCCATTGTCACTGAGTTCACCACAGTGTTTTCCCTTAGGGCTGCTACCTGTACATGGCATTATACAAAAAAAAAAAAAAAAAAAATGCAGGTCATTGCACCTTTATGACATTTAATCATATGCTACAACCTATACAGATGGAGCTAAAATGGGTAAGACAGGTTTTTGGGAGTATCAACAAAAAAGTACAGTAGAACTCAATATCAATATCATATCTTTTTATAAAAGTCTTTTTTTAACTTTATTTTGTTTGACTAACTGGCTTCCTGATTTACACACATACTGTAATGCTAAGAGATATGAAGAATCCAAGTGTGGATGATGTTGTGATGTTTAGTAACCTGGTTACATGATTATTATACATGATTAATATGCAGTGTTGTTACCAATTGGGAAGTTGTAAAATAATAAATAAATAGTAAAATGCTTTGATCAATCTCATTTTTTTACAGTTGTCTAATACAGTTCACTCATTAAATGGGCAAAAAAGGCTTTTAGTCATTGCTCAAAAAACTGTAAAACCATACGTTTAAAAAATGCTGATAGTGTAGCTCATCACATTTCTGCCAGCACTTGTGGCACTAGTTATACTAGCAGCACTACATTAGGACTACTAGTAGTACTACTAGTAGCAGAACTAGTGCCACAATGTGAAAACTAGTTGCAGAAAAGATTAAGGTGTGATTAGATTTGTACAAGGAGGGCACAGAAGTTGGTGTCTGATTCACAGCTTAGGCAGTTAAGAGGAACATTAATGAACTTTTTTGCACCTCTTACTGTTGTGAATTGATGTTAGACATTCTGAAACTAATTTAAATTTAGGAAAACTTTATTCATATTTGACTCGAATAGCAATTCAGTGGAAAAACGGCAACACTTAATCTGCTCTAGATTACCAAAGACAAGATCATTTCAGATTTCTGAAACCTTTTTTTAATTTTTGACACATTTTGTTTTTACATGTAGACCACTTAGACCAGGCTCATATTAAGAATGAGGAATAATGACAATAATACTGTAAGTCTGAAGACACACGCAGGAAGGCAGGAGTCTACTTGACTCAGTGTGAGATTTATTTTCAGTGATTTAGACAAACAACTGTTCAGATTGATTTGGGAATATGTGGAAAAGCTTCTACACCAGGCCTTATACACATGAAGCCCCTCCTACAAAGGCAAAGCACTACTAATTAATACAATCTATTAGTTCTTTTTTATAGAAACAAAATAAACTTTATTAATCTCTTAATCTTATTTATTTCATCTGGGAGGTTTAACAATAAATATTATTAAGGGCACTTTTAAGACTATTTTCTCATAAAATCCCCAAACTCCCCTCTGTTTCACCCCAGGATGGTACAGTCCAATTTCCCCCTGCTATAAAAACCTTTCAGACCTCCCTGCTCCTCTTTGATAGTCAGGACCTGTGACCTGTTGGTAGATATAGTGGAGCCCACACCCCATTTGGTGAGTATGACATTGACAATGGTTTTTAGAAGATGTTTTTATAGGGTTATCTGGTACCTTCAATCTGTCCACACAACTAAACAACAACAAGTCTATTCTGCCAGCTAGATGGTAAAACCAATAGAGTTGGTGGTACTAGTGCGTGATAACAAATTTGCATCTAAATTTGCATCTATTCTCTACAGGGCATTAACCCCATATATATATTTATAGCCGCCTTTCAAAACACTCTAGGTCAATCTCAAGAGTTTTTACTGAGGAGAAACAAAGTGTTTTGGAATTTCATCGGTTTCTTCTCTTGGTTAAGCCTTGATGATGTGTTGTTACACAAAGCCAGATGCTAATGTTAGCGCAGTAAAACGGATCATGGCTTTCACACATGCAATCACTCACACCTGGTTCCACTCTGTCTCCACAAACTTTATCAAGTCTCCAGCACATAAACACCATCTTGGGTTTCGCTCTGGTTAATGCACCACGGGACTGAGGTTTTCTGTAGTGTTTTGGTTTGTGCTTCGGTCAAGGCTTCACGTTCATGTCTTGGTCCACTGTTCACCTTGTACCCCTGCTCTTACTGATGTTGCTATCAAGATTCATTGTCACAGACATTTATTTTGTAGTACCTCAGCTCTACTTCCTGTTCCTACTCTTTTTGGTTTCCTCACTCATCTTGTTAGTCATGATTATTTTCACCTGTTCCCCTCTTTATTTAAACCTAGTCCTCCCCACTGTTCATCACCAGTTTGTCTTTTTTTTTTTTGTTTGTTTCTGTTTGTTTGTCAGTATCGTTCACCTGTGTGAACCTTTTGTTAGTCCGGAGGAAACCTACTGGTTGTTCTCTGATCCCCTGTAGTCTGAGGTTTGGTTTTTGTGTTTGGATATCTTGTTTTTCTTAGTTTTGTAGATAATCTTTCAGTATTTAAGTTTGGTCCTTTGTTTGTCCCTTTTCTTGTTTGCCATTTGATTCCAAAAGTGCAAAGGCAGGAATTAAGTCAGTGGCCAGAATCTGAGTAATATACAGATTTTGGAGCAATATGATGCCATCCAAAGGGTTTTTCAGGGCAGCATTTTCTTAACGGGAATAAAAATGCAAAAAATCAGTCGTGGTGTTTTTTTTTTTAAATATGTGGAAAAGACGTTTGGAAAATGTAAAAAGTGAAGTACACAAGAATTTACGCAACATTTCCAACTAAGAAGAAATTCCAGTTTAGTACTTAACTGCAGATTACGACACCTGGATGACTGTCAATCTCCACATAATCAACAAGCAGGTAATGTAGTGGAGACATAGTTATACTCATGATTGTGGCGCAGGAAGGTAGAGTGGTTGTCCAACAACCTCACAGTTGTTGGTTCAATCCTCGGCTCCTCCGGTCACACGTCAAAGTGTCCTTGAGCAAGACACTGAACCCCAACTTAGTCGCTCCCAGTGAGTGTTTACCAACGTCATAGCAGCTCCCCCATCGGTGTATGAGTGTGTGTGAATGGGTGAATAAGAAGCAGTGTAAAGCACTTTGAGTGCCAATAGGTAGAAAAGCGCTATATAAGTGCAGAACATTTTACCATTTATGAGGATTTTAAAGCTCATTTTCTAAATTTATCATTGCCTGCAAACACCATACAGACCCTAAAACCAACACGAATCTTCTCTAATCATGTTTGGCTTTTGTCAGCGTGCAGACTGGAAATATGAAGGAGCATGGAGCAGTGTAGAAGCTGCTAAAGGGGTGGGATTGAACCAAAAAAGGAAAGTGCCATTGTCACTGTTTCCCTTAGGGCTGCTACCTGTACATGGCATGACTCAAAAAAAAAAAAAAAAATGCAGGTCATTGCACCCTTATGACATTTAATTATATGTTGGCACTTATACAGATGGAGCTAAAACGGGTAAGACAGGTTTATTGAAGTATCAACAAAAAAAGGACAGTACAGACATCCATATCTTTTATGGATGTTTTTTTTTTTACTTTATTTTGTTTGACTAACTGGCTTCCTGATTTACATACATACTGTAATGCTAAGAGATATGAAGAATCCAAGTGTGGATGATGTTGTGATGTTTAGTAACCTGGTTACATGATTATTATACATGATTAATATGTTGTTAATAATTGTTGTTACCAATTGAGAAGTTGCTTTGATTCATCTCATTTTTTTACCCTATTTCTTTTTTCCACTGTCATACAGTTGTCTAATACAGTTCACTCATTAAATGGGCAAAAAAGGCTTTTAGTCATTGCTCAAAAAACTGTAAAACCATACTTTTTAAAAAATTCTGATAGTTTAGCTTTGTTACACAAAGCCAGATGCTAATGTATAATGTTAACATAGCTTATTGAAAAATGGCTTTGAAACTTGCAAGAGATGTTTGTGATGTAGACAGTCATTGCCGAACCAAAAAGTGGGTTTCTAAATCCTACAGTAAGATAGTAGATAAGCTAACCTGAGTAGCTTTATTAGCAGGGCTTCAACAGTTAATCTTAACATCTTGTCCCGATCCTGCTTCCTCACTTCAGTTTATCGTTGTTTCCCCAGCTTCACTTCCTGTTTTCAGCTTTTATTTTGTAGCCCCTCAGCCCTGCCTCCTGTTTTTACTCTTGTAATTCATCATTAGCACTGATTATTTTACCTGCGCCCCTGTGTATTTAAACCCTGTCAGGTCGTCTTCTCATGCTCCTGGACAGAAAACCTCCTTCCCGTCTCCTGTCTTTGGACTCTTTTTTTTAAAAGCTATTTTAGGTCTTGAGTACTTGTAGTGATGGGGCTTTCTGAAACTTTGAACAGTTGAAGGAATTGATTCAGAAAATGGTCCAGTGTTTTGAAACATTTGAATCACCGCTTTGGGGACATCTGCTGGAAAAATGGTAATTCAAATACTGTTCTTTGAAGAATTGCTACATTTTTGAACTACACATTTTAGTGGGAGTTTACAGATGGATAAGGGGGAAAAAATTCTCAGGACTTTTTATTGAGGGAAACAAAGTGTTTTGAAATTGGATCCGTTTTTTTCTCTTAAAAAATAAAGCCTGATGCTGACTGCAAATTATGCGTTTTACTAAGTTGGGTTGCACCAAACCAAAGTGGCCTGGTTCTGTTTCGTGCTCTTTCCATTTTTCAAATAAATCTCCAAATATTTTCTCTTCTTTCCTGCCCATTTCTTTTCCACAAACCCACAAAATCCAGACATTTTGATTGGTTTTTATAGCGTCTGTGAGTGAGACCGCTTCACATCTGGTGAGCTTCAAACAACCATTATTACTGATTGGGGATCAGCCTCATTGGAATAGTCCTGTAGTGACTTGGCATCAGTTCGGTGAAAGATTCACCATGGGGTTCGGCCCCTGGCGCCGAGCCGCTCAAATTTGTAAACGTTTCATGAAACGATTCCGCGACACCCACGTCACAAGGTCACG
Organism: Channa maculata; assembly: GCA_020496755.1. Classification (NCBI taxonomy): domain Eukaryota; kingdom Metazoa; phylum Chordata; class Actinopteri; order Anabantiformes; family Channidae; genus Channa; species Channa maculata. The sequence continues at coordinate 61,645 of JAHZUS010000148.1, read as the reverse complement.
TTGATACAGGCTTCAAAGCAGTGTTTCGAAACGCAAATGTTCTGAAGCGCTCGACGCGCCGTTTCGTGTGTGGATGTATCCTGTTTCCGCAATTTTACCAGCCGGCAACGCTGCGATTTAGTTTATTGCCTCTCACTCCTGTATTTAGGTCAATGTCCTTGGTGCCGGTCCCAAGCCTGGATAAAATGGTAGGGTTGCGACAGGAAGGGCATCCAAAGTCAAAACTGCCAAATCAGCGTTCTGCTGGTGTGACCCCTGAAGGGACAAGCTGAAAGCCATTTATGTATGAAATGAGAGAGTGAAAAGAAAATGAAAAGAGTTGGGCATCAGACAGTAAAAGAGTAATTTGAAACAAGTCCATTTGTAACGTTATTGTTCTCTGTATATTAATATGGTTCTCTTGCCTTTTTGCAGAGAATGTTGCAACTCCGGACAGTGACTTCTGTCACCACCAGCAGCACAAAAGAAGCCAAGGTCTGAAACAAGACCCCCCCCCTTGGTGAGCAAACTATTTTGACCAGATCAGGCCCTAATCAGACAGAGCACATGCTTTTGTTTTGTCTGAATTTGGATCTGAGGATGACTGGCAGACCACCGTATGTACATTTGCAGCATGGTGAGTAACACTGGGGCCCCACAAGGGACAGTCCTCTCTACCTTCCTCTTCACTCCTTCCTCTTTATACTGCAGAGTTCAGCTACCAGACAGTTATGCCACCCCATCCCCACCTCTTCTGAAGCCAAAAAGAAGGATAAACATCTAACAACAACTCTCAAGCTAGTGTTCAGATCCAACAGAAGGACAATTGACAGAGCAGAGACTCAGTAGGGAAAAACCTGGTGATTCCTTACATGGCTGAAGTGTCAGAGAAGCTCAAAAGGATCTTCAGAAAACCACACATACCTGTTCACTTCAAACCCAACAACACACTGAGATAAAGACTTGTCCACCCGAAAGACCAAAGACCTAAACCTAAGAAGAGCATATAGCACATAGTGTACGTAGTCCAGTGCTGACAAGAGTGTTCAGAGCTCTACAATGGGGAAACCAAACAGCCTCTACACAAGAGGATGGCCCAGCACAGGAGAAGAAACACCTCAGGACCAGAATCAGCAGTGCACCTACACCAGAAGGACAAAGGACACTATTTTGAGGATGACAATGTCCTAATTTTGGACAGAAAAGACAGATAGTATGAGAGAGTAATATATGAAGCTGTTTATGTTCACATGGAGAAATCTTCTCTCAACAGAGGAGGAGGCCTCAGGCACAACCTGTCTCCCATTTTTCCATCCATTCCCAGGAAGTTCAAGACCACTTCACACATCCACCAAGAGGGACACACCTAACGACCTCCTTCTTAGGGGTTCAGGGAGTTGGGGATGTAATCTTGATGACTCCACCCTGTTCCCACCTCCCACCTTAACGAGCTTATTCAGGCCAGGGTGGAACGAAGGCTGCTCTGAAGGATATAACTGGGTGCACAAGCCACTTTTATTCAGACTGAAGAAGCTGCTTGGATAAGTAGCAAAACGTTACTAACCAAGGAAAAGACAGAAGTCCAGTTGAAATTATTCAGTTTTCTGATAGATCTGCTGTAGTTCGATGTATCAGTAAAGGTGATGAGTCTGAACACAGGGCTGTTGTAGATTAACTTGTCACATGGTGTTGGCCGAACAATCTGCAGCTCAATGTGGCAAAGACAAAGGAACTTTTGGTGGATCTGAGTAGGACCAAGGCACTGGTGGCTCCAGTTTCTATCCAGGGTCACAGTGAACATTGAAGCCCTCCACAAGAAGGGCCAGAGCTGCCTCTCTTTTCTGAGGAGGCCCAGATGCTTTAAAATTTGTTGAACCCTGCTGAGGATGTTTTGAGTTTGTGGTTGCCAGTGGGATTGTGTTGTTGTGTGCTGGGGCAGTGGACTGAAAGCTGCAGACACTACCAGCCTCAACAAACAATTGGATGATGAAAACACACTATTGACGTTGGGCGCTTTTCTGCTCAGAGTTGAACTTGAATCAAATGTTAAGGTTAAAATTCTGATTGGCTCTCTGTGCCTTTTTTATTTTAATTCAAAAACATGACTGTGACAACGCTGCTAAATGCGTCTACAGATTGTAGATACTACACAGAGCCACTCAAGGACTAACCTGAGATGTGAGGTAAGAAGACCAGTGTCTTCCACTGTTCCACATATCACATATGTCTAGAGTGCAGCAAAAATGTGATAGATGTGCCATTTAAAACTGAACAGCATAGGCATAAATAGTGTGTGTGAAATAATGGGTAAATCAAAATGGGGTGGCACATTTGGAAAATGATTTAAAAGGTTTTAAACATAAGTTTAGAAATATTTTGGGAGATAATAAACTGTATATTGCATTTGTTAAGTGTTAAATAAAATGTTAAATCTTTAACTTAGTCATAAACAATTATGAACAGTTGGAAAAAAACTCCATCCTGTGCAGTAATAATCTGCATAGTACAACTGCTATAACAATTCTATTGTGACAAAATATACAGTATGAAACCAGCTTAAATGCACATAACATTTATCTATTTATAATGAGAGTGATTTATTCCAGCTTTGGGTTTGTTCAGTTCCTCTTGTGCTGAAAGTTCAGACCACCTTGTCACTCTGGCAGCCGATGGTTGGTCTCACAAACATCACAACACCACTAGTTGTGAAGTCTACTTCATCTGTGGGATTACAGTACACTTCCATGTTTGGCTTTCAGATACAATAAAGATGCAATTGCTGCATTTGGTCACTAGATGCCAGCAATAGATGGCGGATCTTCAAACAAGTTATCATGAGCCGCTTCACTTCTTTCTTCAGTGTGACTAGATTTTTGTTTTAAACTTCTATTTGACAGACTCTAAATGTGACTTTTGACATTTAAGTCTTATGTGCTTGGTGATTAAAAGATCAATTTAACAACAGGTGTGAAGAAATCTTCAGATATGTATCCAACAGATCTGTTGGACGCCCAGGGTAGCAGAGTATTAGGATTTACTTTTATCACCTACTTGAAATTAGTATATTAGTATATATTTTACATTAGTTCAGACACTATAAGTAAGTGTAAAGCGTGTGCTCCATAATGTCTCTGAAAGTTGTAATTTAACCACTTTTTTTAAGTGCACATCTATTTGTTTTACGTATTGTAGAGTATATACTGTATTTTACCATATAGAAATTACGGTGTTTAAACATGGTCCCCCCCCTTTTTTTTGTGGCACAATATTTGGGACACAGCAATGTAATATAAATGGAAGTAGTCATGTTAAGTGAGATGTTGTATCTGTTCCACTGAGGTGGTGTTAAGTCCTCAGTGATGTTAATTACTTATTCCATTTTAGTATTATAGAAACCAGGACATTATTGGAGAGCTACTGACAAATTGACTTGCAAGGGAGGGTGGAGCTACACAATTAAGGATTAATGGGAACTATTATGACACGCTTGTGGTTGCAAATGACTTTAATAGTTATTGTTTGTGTCTTTAAACTAATTGGAAAGCGTGGATGAGAGTATTCCCCAAACTACACATCAGTCAGTGGACTGTCTGTAGTTTCAACAGCTATAGAAAACTAACAGTTTGTGAACAGTTGGTACATCATCTACTATCACCTAAACAGCACTTGCTGTGTGAGATAGACCAAGACCGTAATAAAGGAAATCACACACCCTGGACTCCATTTGTTTAAGCTCCCACAATCAGGCGCAAGTTGTAGAACCTTTAGTACTAGTATCCTTAATAGTATAATGCAAGTAGTATTCTTTAGTAGTACTCTTTGTATCTCTATGGTTAATTGTGTCCCTCTGTTGTATTTAGGCTGATATCACTGCCATTTCAAATTTTTATTTTTATGTGCTTCCATAATAACAAAGGTTTTACATCAGGAACCTTTATTTATGCGAGTGCCACACTGACCCATCCCGGAGCTGTTGTCCTCTAGCTGGGTGTCTCTGTGTTAGTCATGTGATGAACTGGTGACCTGTACAAGGTGCACAGTCTCTGGTGTACTGAAAGCTGGCCTGCAATTGTTTCCATCAGGATAAGTAGTTAAAATGATGAATAAGATAATAATTTCCACTCTGTGCATGATGATGTAAACTTCCCCATATGTTAATGTGCACAGGTTCTACAACTCTTCTCTTTAAGCAGCCTCACTGTTTATTTGAGATGATCTGCAAAATGTTTGACATCTGCACGGTTGGGATTCAGTATCACAAGCGCAGCTAGTTTAGACAGACGCATCATGCAGTGTAGAAATGGCACTATCGGCAGGTCTCATGCAAACCTGTGACAGTAATTCAGAATAATAAAAGCAGCTGGTTTCACATAGAAACTCAGATAATTGCATTTCATACATGTAACTCAAAGCGGGAGATTGCTCGAGTAAGAAGCAGCCTCACTCGATGACTTCAGTGCGTAATCAGCACGCTCAGAAGGAGATGTGCATCTTATTTAAAAAACTTCTATTACTCGACTATAACGGCAGTCATACGATAGAAATGTTATCAACACGCCCATTTGCTAACTTCTAAGCCCCCCAACAATTCAGGACAGAGGACCGTGCTACACGTATGGGCTCACGCACATAATACAGATATTATACTAAGGGCCTCGAAGGAGAAAGTCCCGATAATGTCGGCAGCATCTCACTCTGACATTTGCATTCACACACACACCTTCCTGACAAAGTCAGGAGAATGTCAGTATTCCAGTGCATATCTGAAAGGGGTGTACCATCAAACCATTTGGAAATAATAAACATGGACTGCAGCTAGTGACTAAACATTTATGAATGTCACAAACAATTTCTTAAGTTCAGGCATAAAGGATCTGGATTTGGGGCATGTAGGGTCCGCCCAGAGAGGGAGAGGATGTCACTAAATATAGAATATGCCTGAAGTATTCTTCGTTCTATTTCATCCAGCCAAGCTGCTTTGCCTCACCTCATGTGTATGTGGTGCGAGGGCTTTGTCTCAGGTGTCAAAACATTGGGTTCATCACTGTCTGTGCCAAACCAGGCAAAGAAGCTGCTCAGTTTTGCAGCCAAGCTGGTGGTGTTGCCAAGAGTTTTAGGCTGTGAATTGCTGCCCTTTTGTAGCTTAGCACGAGCTGGATGCCTTCCTACAAAGGTTAGAGGTATTAAAGAAGTTTTCCTAATCCAGTAATTTAGTTTACAACTAAATCAGAATTGGCACAATTAAATTTTAAACTTTATAACTAAATTGTATTTAATGGTAGCAAAAGTTAACCAGTCTCTCCATGATTCTTAAAAAAAAAAAAAAAAAAAATGTGATGCACGTTGCAAAGTTTCTGAATCCATGGGAGAAAATAATGTCATGGCAAATCCTCAATTTGGGAAGTTTTTTGTTATTATAATTAATTACCAAAACCAAGAAACAAAGGACTTTGCCTTAACGTCAACTATGTGAAAAGTTTGAAACAACACAAAAGGTACAGCCGGCATGTCCGGTATGAGATAAAAGCCATCAAGTTATTTACAGCAGGTAAAGGGAAAATCATATTTAATAATCACTTGTCTTTTGCACCTTCCTTCACTCCCATTGGTTAATCTGTGCTCCTACTTAAAGTATGTATTGCTCACTGCCATTTCCATTATTTGTCCACCACCATCCGTTCTTCAACATTCCTCTGCTTGACATTGTACCTCCCCATCACCTCTGTTCCCTTCACCAACAAGTCTTTACCAATCACTACTCATTCATTGAGTGCTCCCTCCACCACTTTCTCACCCATCTTAAAACCAACGTGTGGGGTATATGCACTGATGACATTTCTCATTACTCCATCGATTTCCAGTTTCACACTGATCCTATCAGATACTCTCTTCACTTTCACTTTCAATACTAACAACCATTCTGTTTTTTATTCCATTTCTCTTCCTATCGATGCCATGGTAGAAGAGTTTAAACCCACCTCCAGTGTTCATGTTCATACTGCCCTTCCACTTGGTCTCCCTTCAGTATGTCTCCATTTCTCCTCTCCATCACATAAGCCAGCTCTCTCCCTTTACCCATCTTAGTGCCAACATTCAAGGTTCCTTCTCTCATCTCCACAGACCTAGTGCAAATCTGGAACAGGTGCACTGTGGATTAATAAAGATGGGACCGGATTGAGTGTCTTGCCAAAGCTAGCACTTGTTTCAGGATATGACATTTTTAAGTAATAAACTCTGTTACATAATTTCATGAATAAATTTGCAACTCATGTCAAAACATCGGTCATTGGTGACCTAGGTCTTGCCCAGTCCGGTGTAGAAATCTGGTTAATGATCCACACATTTGATTTGGCACACAGTTTACACCTGGTGCCCTTCTTGATGCAACCATTTATCTTGTCTTGGGATCATACAAAAGGTGCACTGGCTTGTGCTGGCTCTGTGGCTGCGTTTCCTTCTTGACCAACTACAAGTTTAAATTGTTGCCCACATCAAAATAAATTTCAATAATATTATAGGCTCTACTAATATTACTATAAGATTTCAATATTATAAGGTATGTGTTCTTTGATTTAAAACATAAGGGGGGAATAATCTGGTTTGTGTTATGGTTAGTTTATTATTATTATTATTTTATCTGAACATCACAGTAGAATTTAAATTGTGGTTAAAAATTCATGCACAAGGAGAAGATTCACTTTTAGTGTTTAGCGAAACACTAATTTACTTTGTCTAATACAAAGAAAATGTTTGTGTGGGGGTGGATGTTTCTGTGTTAATGTTTTTATACCAAACATGTAATAATGGCATTCTGGAAATTGGCATTCTGGAAATTATAACATCTAATAAAAATATATTGCATAATGTAGCTAATACACGTGAACGTGCACATTATAGTTGGAATCATAGCTAAATTTGGGTTTCACTTGGTTAAAGTAGGTGTGTTAGTGCCCTGCTCTTGATATGCTGAATTACAGGTTAATCACTTAATGTTGTGGACACATGTTGCTGGATGTACTGGTTCAGGTCAATTAGAGTTTCTTGCTCCAGCTGTGAATGTGTCATTTGTCAAGATTTATATCTTGGACTCTCTCTGTCCTTATCATATTTAATCTGAGTTTGACTTATGTTCACCCTTCAGTCTGAAACTCACTCACTCTCACCTGGCTCCACTTGGTTGATTGCTCTTTCACCTGGGCTCCACACATGCTCCTGATTTCAGTTGTAATCAAGTCTCCTACTCAAACCATCCGCTATATTTAGTTTCTCTAGTTTCCATCACCAATAGTTGTTTTAGTTTCAATTGTTTGCGCCTGTTTACCATTTTCCACTTCTACTTTGTTACTCTGCCCTGGTTTCCCTTTTTAATATAATATGTTTAGCTGCCTGTGGACCAGAGGATGAGTCCCTTCTTTAGCACCTTAATGTAAGTTCTGCACTGAATGGTAAATGTGCAGACTTTTCTACCTCATCTGTATCCACAGCAATTGACACTGCTTCTCGTTTACCAACTTGCACTCAAACTCACACACATACTCTAGCGTGAGTCATTAGATTCTGGATATTTCATGGTACAATGAACGAGGGCCAGGACCTGGTGACATCACTATTGGTTGTGGTAAATGTGCATCAGAGCATCCAACCTCACCTGTGATCCAGGGTGTGATAAGAAGTAAACCAAACCATCATTTTCCCCAGGGGGCAACAAATGTGAGAGGATCTGTCGTAAACTCTTTATCCGTAACTGAACTACTTGCAATAGTTGCATGAATCTAGTGCGTTACTTTTATAAATACTATAATTAAAAATTCTACAAGTGATTAAAACTCCTTAAAATTGATTTGAATAAATGTACTTTATTACTTACTATCACTAGTTGATTTGTACGTCCCTCACAATTGACCATGTCTTTGTCACCTTTTGGTTGTGTTTTGACCTCTATATGGAAGGTAAGCGCTGTTATCTTTGTATTACTGAAGTGGGCATAGAATCATTTTAACCAGTTTTAGCTTTAGCTTTCTTGTTGTCACTTTAAGACTATGTTGCTACAGCTGCTGCGTTTACTTGGTGCCACTGCTGCACTTTATTATTCCCTGAGTAAAAGACCATTGAAAATCAAACAGAGGATTTCCTTATGTAGCTTAGGTTGTTTGTCACAAGCATCTACTCTCCCCTCCAAAAGTATTGGAACAGTGAGGCAGATTCATTAATTTTGCTGTAGACAGTGGAGGTAATGTCATGGCTTGGGCTGCATAGCTTCTGGGACGGGCTTATTAATCTTCGTTGATGATGTAACACATGAAGGCAGAAGCAAAATGAACTCAGAGGTCGACAGAAACATTTTATCTGCCTATTAAAAGAAATATGCAACCAAAGTGATTGGGAGATCCTTTATCATGCAGCAAAATAATAACCCAAAACACACAAAGAGCTTCATCAGAGGCAAGAAGTGGAAGGTTTTCTAGAGCATTTTACCTGCTAAAGGGGGGATTGAACGGAGGAACCCCCAATACAAACGACAACTGAACGAGGCTGCAGTGAAAGCCTGGAAAAGCATCACAATAGAAAGCAAACGTTTGTTGATGTCAGTGCGTCACAGGTTTGATGCAGTTATTGCAAGCAAAGGATTTGCAACTAAATATAAAGACTTATTCACTTCTATCTATTTTAAGTGTATGTGTTCCAATACTTTTGCTCTCATAAAAAAAATGGGTGGGTTCAAACAAAAGGTGCCATCTTCTAAGTTGTGCATCAGATCCAGATGTAAATACCTGCAAATAAAAGCTGAAATGTTGATCTCTTGTGTCATATTTAGCTTTTGATGTCAAACCCAAGTGTTTTCAGTCTACAGCAAAAGTAAAGGAATTGGCCTCATTGTTCCATTACTTTTGGAGGGGAGTGTAACTCCACTATTTTCTGTTGTGACACCTCTTTGCATGGTATCAGGAAAACAATCAGGTTTTGTGATTCATCATGTAGCTACTTTAGGTGTGGTTCTTTCACGTCTGCTGTTTTCATAATAAACATCCTGTCTATTTTTCCTTTCACATTTTCTTTCTGTAGAGAAGCTGTGACATCCTACATATGAGTTACTACACTAAATGAACAGAGAATAAGTTTTGATATTCTATTAATATTTAAATTGGTTTTCCTTTTTCAGCTTTGTTCAGTTACATATTTTGCGTTTTAATCTGTTTTTTTTATTTTTCAAGTGCTGGCACACTTCTGAAATGTGAAATTCAGTGCTTTGCCATGTTTTATAGATCAGATTATGCACCTGTTAATCATGAAAATAAATGCCAAATTAATCCGTGCTTTCTAGTTCTAGTTTCTCCATTGCAAGGATATGTTGCTTTTGTGTGCTCACTAATCATAATCTTATTTAAATTAGGAACTGATTGTTAAGCAAACAATTTTGTTGAATATGTTCCTTCTCTAGAGAATTACACGTTAACTGTTTAATTAAAAAAATATATCAGGTTAATCATGCCAGCAAATACAGCCATGTTCAATTATGCAGTTACAATATTTTTACTACACAGATATATTTTAATATATAAATTAAAAAATGCATGAAAAGGTGTCACTAGTCAAAGGCATTAAAGATATAGAAGTAGTTACAAACCTACAGACTAAACAAAGGATGTTTTCACATATTTGATGTCCACAAAACAAAGAAAATAATAAATAAGTATTCCCCTCTGCTCATATATGTAGTATAAGTGTCATCATTCTACCTTGTATTCGCACAGAATCCCTTCCCTTTCTAAAGAAAGATGGATATTTCAGCCCCTGTAAATACTGACTTAAATTAACAATAAGCAGTAAATACAAGTCGGAATTTCAAATGCTTTTTTCAGAAGCTTTTACTGGCTTCATAGTTCATTTATCCATTTTTTTCTGTATTCTAATAGAGAATAAAAACAAGGAGTCCAATCAGCACGTGAAAAACACCTATTCTGATACAACAGGCATCACTGGAAGTAACTTTAGTTGTAGCAGATTGTGTTGCTGAGGCAGAGGTTGTGGTTGGAGCTACAGTTGTTGGAACAGAGCTTGTTGAAGCTGAAGTTGTGGCTGGAGCAGAGGTTGCTGTGGTTGAAGCAGAGGTTGTGGTTGAAGCAGAGGTTGTTGTGGTTGGAGCAGAGTTTGTTGTGGCTGGAGCAGAGGTTGTGGCTGGAGCAGAGGTTGTGGTTGAAGCAGAGGTTGTGGTTGAAGCAGAGGTGGTTGTGGCTGGAGCAGAGTTTGTGATTAAAGCAGAGGTTGTAGGAGCAGAAGTTGTGGTTGGAGCAGAGGTTGTGATTGGAATAGAGGTTGTGGCTGGAACAGAGGTTGTGGATGGAGCAGTGAGTGTTACTGGAGAAGCTGTTGTTGATGCAGTATTTGTTGCAGCAGCTGTTGTGGGTGGAGCAACAGTGGTTGGAGCAGAGGTGGTGGACTGAGCAGCAGTTGTAGCAGTGGTTGTAGTTGAAGAGGCAGTTGTTGACGCTGGATTTGTTGAAGCAGAGATGGAGGATGGTGCAGTGGTTGTTGTTGGAACAACAGTTGTTTGAGCAGAGGTTGTAAATGGAGCAGAGGTTGTAGTTGGAGCAGAGGTTGTGGATGGAGCAGAGGTTGTAGTGGCAGCAGAGGTTGTGGTTGTGGCTGGAACAAAGGTTGTGGTTGGAGCAGAGGTTGTAGATGGAGCAGAGTTTGTAGTTGGAGCAGAGGTTGTGGATGTAGCAGAGGATGTGGATGTAGCAGAGGTGGTTGTGTATGAAGCAGAGGTTGTTGTGGCTGGAGCAGAGGTTGTGGTTGAAGCAGAGGTTGTGGTTGGAGCAAAGTTTGTTGTGGCTGGAGCAGAGTTTGTGGTTAAAGCAGAGGTTGTAGGAGCAGAAGTTGTAGTTGCAGAGGTTGTGGATGGAGCAGAGGTTGTGATTGGAACAGAGGTTGTGGCTGGAACAGAGGTTGTGTATGGAGCAGAGGTTGTAGTTGGAGCAGAGGTTGTGGATGGAGCAGAGGTTGTAGATGGAGCAGAGGTTGTAGTTGGAGCAGAGGTTGTGGATGTAGCAGATGTTGTGGATGGAGCAGAGGTTGTGCTTGAAGCAGAGGTTGGGGTTGTGGCTGAAACAAAGGTTGTGTTTGGAGCAGAGGTTGTAGTTGGAGCAGAGGTTGTTGATGGAGCAGAGGTTGTGCTTGAAGCAGAGGTTGTGGTTGAAGCAGAGGTTGTAGGAGAAGAAGTTGTAGTTGGAGCAGAGGTTGTGATTGGAACAGAGGTTGTGGTTGAAGTAAAGGTGGTTTTGGTTGAAGCAGCGGTGGTTGTGGTTGGAGCAGAGGTTGTGGTTAAAGCAGAGGTTGTAGGAGCAGAAGTTGTAGTTGGAGCAGAGGTTGTGGATGGAGCAGAGGTTGTGGATGGAGCAGTGAGTGTTACTGGAGAAGCTGTTGTTGATGCAGTATTTGTTGCAGCAGCTGTTGTGGGTGGAGCAACAGTGGCTGGAGCAGAGGTGGTGGACTGAGCAGCAGTTGTAGCAGTGGTTGTAGTTGAAGAGGCAGTTGTTGACACTGGATTTGTTGAAGCAGAGATGGAGGATGGTGCAGTGGTTGTTGTTGGAACAACAGTTGTTTGAGCAGAGGTTGTAAATGGAGCAGAGGTTGTAGTTGGAGCAGAGGTTGTGGATGTAGCAGAGGTTGTGGTTGAAGCAGAGGTTGTGGTTGAAGCAGAGGTTGTTGTGGTTGGAGCAGAGTTTGTTGTGGCTGGAGCAGAGGTTGTGGTTGGATCAGAGTTTCTTGTGGCTGGAGCAGAGTTTGTGGTTAAAGCAGAGGTTGTAGGAGCAGAAGTTGTAGTTGGAGCAGAGGTTGTGGATGGAGCAGAGGTTGTGATTGGAACAGAGGTTGTGGATGGAGCAGTGAGTGTTACTGGAGAAGCTGTTGTTGATGCAGTAGTTGTTGCAGCAGCTGTTGTGGGTGGAGCAACAGTGGTTGAAGCAGATGTTGTGGTTGAAGCAGAGGTTGTGGTTGAAACAGAAGTTGTGGCTGGAGCAGAGGCTGTAAATGGAGCAGAGGTTGTAGTTGGACCAGAGGTTGTGGATGTAGCAGAGGTTGTGGTTGAAGCAGAGGTTGTTGTGGTTGGAGCAGAGTTTGTTGTGGCTGGAGCAGAGGTTGTGGTTGGATCAGAGTTTCTTGTGGCTGGAGCAGAGTTTGTGGTTAAAGCAGAGGTTGTAGGAGCAGAAGTTGTAGTTGGAGCAGAGGTTGTGGATGGAGCAGAGGTTGTGATTGGAACAGAGGTTGTGGATGGAGCAGTGAGTGTTACTGGAGAAGCTGTTGTTGATGCAGTAGTTGTTGCAGCAGCTGTTGTGGGTGGAGCAACAGTGGTTGAAGCAGATGTTGTGGTTGAAGCAGAGGTTGTATTTGCAGCAGCAGTTGTGGATGGAGCAGTGGGTGTTATTGGAGAAGCTGTTGTTGATGCAGTATTTGTTCCAGCAGCTTTTGTGGGTGGAGCAACAGTAGTTGAAGCAGAGGTTGTGGTTGAAGCAGAGGTTATGGATGGACCAGAGGTTGTTGTTGTTGGAGCGGAGGTGGTTAAAGCAGTGGTGGTTGTGGCTGGAGCAGAGGTGGTTGTGGGTGGAGCAGAGGTTGTGGGGGAAACAAAGGTGGTTTTCATTGAAGTAGAGTTTGTTGTGGCTGGAGCAGAGGTGGTTGGAGCAGAGGTTGTTTGGGTTGGAGCAGAGGTTGTTGTTGAAGCAGAGGTTGCAGTTGGAGCAAAGGTTGTTGTTGTTGAAGCAGATGTTGCAGATGGAGCAAATGTTGTTGTTGAAGCAGATGTTATGGTTAAAACAGAGGTTGTAGGAGCAGAAATTGTCGAAACAGAAGTTGTAGTTGGAGCAGAGGTTGTAGTTGCTGTTGAAGCAGAGGTTGTGGCTGGAGCAGAAGTTTTAGTTGGAGCAGCAGTTGTGGATGGTGCAGTGGTTGTTGTTGGCACAACAGATGTTGGAGCAGATGTGGTGGACTGAGCAGAGGTTGTGGTTGGAGCAGAAGTCATACTTGCAGCAGCAGTTGTGGATGGAGCAGTGAGTGTTATTGGAGAAGCTGTTGTTGATGCAGTATTTGTTTCAGCAGCTTTTGTGGGTGGAGCAACAGTGGTTGAAGCAGAGGTTGTGGTTAAAGCAGAGGTTATGGATGGAGCAGAGGTTGTTGTTGTCATTGGAGCGGAGGTGGTTAAAGCAGAGGTGGTTGTAGTTGGAGCAGAGATTGTAGTTGCCGTTGAAACAGAGGTTGTGGCTGGAGCAGTAGTTTTAGTTGGAGCAGCAGTTGTGGATGGTGCAGTGGTTGTTGTTGGAACAACAGTTGTTGGAGCAGATGTGGTGGACTGAGCAGAGGTTGTCGTTGGAGCGGAGGTGGTTAAAGCAGAGGTGGTTGTGGCTGGAGCAGAGGTGGTTTTGGTTGGAGCAGAGGTTGTTGTTGAAGCAAATGTTGTTGAGGCAGAGGCTGTGGTTGAAGCAGAGGTTATGGATGGAGCAGAGGTTGTTGTTGCAGTTGGAGCAAAGGTTGTGGTTGAAGCAGAGGTGGTTTTCATTGAAGTAGAGTTTGTTGTGGCTGGAGCAGAGGTTGTAGTTGGAGCAGAGGTTGTGGTTGGAACAGAGGTTGTAGTTGCAGCAACAGTTGTGGATGGAGCAGTGATTGTTATTGGAGAAGCAGTTGTTGATGCAGTATTTGTTCCAGCAGCTTTTGTGGGTGGAGCAAATGTTGTTGTTGAGGCAGAGGTTGTGGTTGAAGCAGAGGTTATGGATGGAGCAGAGGTTGTTGTTGCAGTTGGAGCAAAGGTTGTGGTTGAAGCAGAGGTGGTTTTCATTGAAGTAGAGTTTGTTGTGGGTGGAGCAGAGGTGGTTGTGGGTGGAGCAGAGGTTGTTTTGGTTGGAGCAGAGGTTGTTGTTGAAGCAGAGGTTGCAGTTGGAGCAAAGGTTGTTGTTGTTGAAGCAGATGTTGCAGATGGAGCAAATGTTGTTGTTGAAGCAGATGTTGTGGTTAAAACAGAGGTTGTAGGAGCAGAAATTGTTGAAACAGAAGTTGTAGTTGGAACAGAGGTTGTAGTTGTCATTGGAGCGGAGGTGGTTAAAGCAGAGGTGGTTGTAGTTGGAGCAGAGATTGTAGTTGCCGTTGAAACAGAGGTTGTGGCTGGAGCAGTAGTTTTAGTTGGAGCAGCAGTTGTGGATGGTGCAGTGTTTGTTGTTGGAACAACAGTTGTTGGAGCAGATGTGTTGGACTGAGCAGCAGTTGTAGCAGTGGTTGTGGTTGAAGAGGCAGTTGTTGACACTGGATTTGTTGAAGCAGAGATGGTTGATGGTGCAGTGTTTGTTGTTGGAACAACAGTGGTTGGAGCAGAGGTTGTAAATGGAGCAGAGGTTGTAGTTGGAGCAGAGGTTGTGGTTGGAACAGAGGTTGTAGTTGCAGCAACTGTTGTGGATGGAGCAGTGAGTGTTATTGGAGAAGCAGTTGTTGATGCAGTATTTGTTCCAGCAGCTTTTGTGGGTGGAGCAACAGTGGTTGAAGCAGAGGTTGTGGTTGAAGCAGTGGTTATGGATGGAGCAGAGGTTGTTGTTGTCGTTGGAGTGGAGGTGGTTAAAGCAGAGGTTGTTGTTGAAGCAGAGGTGGTTTTCATTGAAGTAGAGTTTGTTGTGGCTGGAGCAGAGGTTGTTTGGGTTGGAGCAGAGGTTGTTGTTGAAGCAGAGGTTGCAGTTGGAGCAAAGGTTGTTGTTGTTGAAGCAGATGTTGCAGATGGAGCAAATGTTGTTGTTGAAGCAGATGTTGTGGTTAAAACAGAGGTTGTAGGAGCAGAAATTGTTGAAACAGAAGTTGTATTTAGAACAGAGGTTGTAGTTGCCGTTGAAGCAGAGGTTGTGGCTGGAGCAGAAGTTTTAGTTGGAGCAGCAGTTGTGGATGGTGCAGTGGTTGTTGTTGGAACAGCAGTTGTTGGAGCAGATGTGGTGGACTGAGCAGCAGTTGTAGCAGTGGTTGTGGTTGAAGAGGCAGTTGTTGACGCTGGATTTGTTGAAGCAGAGATGGTTGATGGTGCAGTGGTTGTTGTTGGAACAACAGTGGTTGGAGCAGAGGTTGTAAATGGAGCAGAGGTTGCAGTTGGAGCAGAGGTTGTGGTTGGAACAGAGGTTGTAGTTGCAGCAACCATTGTGGATGGAGTAGTGAGTGTTATTGGAGAAGCAGTTGTTGATGTAGTATTTGTTCCAGCAGCTTTTGTGGGTGGAGCAACAGTGGTTGAAGCAGAGGTTGTGGCTGGAGCAGAGGTGGTTGTGGGTGGAGCAGAGGTTGTGGTTGAAACAGAGGTGGTTTTCATTGAAGTAGAGTTTGTTGTGGCTGGAGCAGAGGTTGTTTGGGTTGGAGCAGAGGTTGTTGTTGAAGCAGAGGTTGCAGTTGGAGCAAAGGTTGTTGTTGTTGAAGCAGATGTTGCAGATGGAGCAAATGTTGTTGTTGAAGCAGATGTTGTGGTTAAAACAGAGGTTGTAGGAGCAGAAATTGTTGAAACAGAAGTTGTATTTAGAACAGAGGTTGTAGTTGCCGTTGAAGCAGAGGTTGTGGCTTGAGCAGAAGTTTTAGTTGGAGCAGCAGTTGTGGATGGTGCAGTGTTTGTTGTTGGAACAACAGTTGTTGGAGCAGATGTGTTGGACTGAGCAGCAGTTGTAGCAGTGGTTGTGGTTGAAGAGGCAGTTGTTGACACTGGATTTGTCGAAGCAGAGATAGTTGATGGTGCAGTGGTTGTTGTTGGAACAACAGTGGTTGGAGTAGAGGTTGTAAATGGAGCAGAGGTTGTAGTTGGAGCAGAGGTTGTAGTTGCAGCAACCATTGTGGATGGAGCAGTGATTGTTATTGGAGAAGCAGTTGTTGATGCAGTATTTGTTCCAGCAGCTTTTGTGGGTGGAGCAACAGTGGTTGAAGCAGAGGTTGTGGCTGGAGCAGAAGTGGTTGTGGTTAAAGCAGAGGTGGTTGTGGGTGGAGCAGAGGTGCTTTTCATTGAAGTAGAGTTTGTTATGGCTGGAGCAGAGGTGGTTGTGGATGGAGCAGAGGTTGTTGTTGTTGTTGGAGCGGAGGTGGTTAAAGCAGAGGTGGTTGTGGGTGGAGCAGAGGTGCTTTTCATTGAAGTAGAGTTTGTTATGGCTGGAGCAGAGGTGGTTGTGGATGGAGCAGAGGTTGTTGTTGTCGTTGGAGCGGAGGTGGTTAAAGCAGAGGTGGTTGTGGGTGGAGCAGAGGTGGTTGTGGTTGGAGCAGAGGTTGTTTTGGTTGGAGAAGAGGTTGTTGTTGAAGCAGAGATTGCAGTTGGAGCAAATGTTGTTGTTGTTGAAGCAGATGTTGCAGATGGAGCAAATGTTGTTGTTGAAGCAGATGTTATGGTTAAAACAGAGGTTGTAGGAGCAGAAATTGTTGAAACAGAAGTTGTATTTGGAACAGAGGTTGTAGTTGCCGTTGAAGCAGAGGTTGTGGCTGGAGCAGAAGTTTTAGTTGGAGCAGCAGTTGTGGGAGCAGATGCAGTGGTTGTGGTTGAAGAGGCAGTTGTTGACGCTGGATTTGTTGAAGCAGAGATGGTTGATGGTGCAGTGGTTGTTGTTGGAACAACAGTGGTTGGAGCAGAGGTTGTAAATGGAGCAGAGGTTGCAGTTGGAGCAGAGGTTGTGGTTGGAACAGAGGTTGTAGTTGCAGCAACCATTGTGGATGGAGTAGTGAGTGTTATTGGAGAAGCAGTTGTTGATGCAGTATTTGTTCCAGCAGCTTTTGTGGGTGGAGCAACAGTGGTTGAAGCAGAGGTTGTGGCTGGAGCAGAGGTGGTTGTGGGTGGAACAGAGGTTGTTTTGGTTGGAGCAAAGGTTGTTGTTGAGGCAGAGGTTGTGGTTGAAGCAGAGGTTGTAGTTGTGGCTGAAGCAGAGGTTGTGGTTGGAGCAGAGGTTGTAGTTGGAGCAGAGGTGATTGTGGTTGGAGCAGAGGTTGTAGTTGGAGCAGAGGTGATTGTGGTTGGAGCAGAGGTTGTAGTTGGAGCAGAGGTTGCGGATGGAGCAGAAGTTGTAGATGGAGTAGAGGTTGTAGTTGGAGCAGAGGTTGTGGTTGGAGCAGAGGTTGTGGTTGGAGCAGAGGTTGGTGGTGTGAGTAAATTACAAAAACAAATTGGTCCACTGTTGATGGAACCAGCACTTTCCATAAATGTAAGGTTTTTCTGGTTGTCGGCAGCTGCACAGATGTTTGCTGATGCACAGCCAAAGGCTGGAGTTGTACCAGAACTAGTTGTTACTGGAAATGAGAAAAATGTTGGTTCAACACTGTACATCTATTATGTCATTATCACTTTTGGAAATGTATTAAAAAAGCCTGATCTTTTGATCTGTACATTCACTATCTCCTCACTATAGCTGCTATAAATCTTTTGTATTAGAAGAATATAAAAGTAACATGTTCCACAAATGTGAGTAAACCTGCTGAAAATTTGCCCTCAGGTTGAAGTAAATGTACTTGATTACTTTCCGTTACTTTTTGATTACTGCTACATTTTCTCACACATTGGCAGAAGACTCACAGCTCACTTGAAAGCACCAGGTCTCCACGTCTTGACACTGTAATGGTGTTGTGCATTGAGAGGTGAGCACTTATCCATCTGTACTCACCAGGTAGAGTTTCAGAGTTGCAGTTATCTGTGTTGCAGCACTGAGCAGCTGCAGCTGCACCAAAAAAACCCAAGTGTGTTGAAAATGTCTGAGAGACTGTGGCTGGACACAGGGAGGATGATGCACAAGCCTTGTAGATCTGCTGCACAGTAGATTCAGATGAAGTGGCTGCAGAGTCAAAGTGTGCTTTGTTAATGTGGACAGAAATGAGCCATAACTTCACTGAATATGGAAAGATGACATTACCTTGAATGGTAGCTGTTATACACATGGTCTCTGAGGAACATGTGACTGCTGCTGTGTTTGAACACTGTGTATCAGTGCAAGTTTGACACTGAAGTGCTCCAGCTGCAATGGAGACAACACAGTCACTTAGTGACAACAAACCCACTGTCTGAGTTTTGATAAAAAGGCTAAAAATTCTTCTTGTGTTGTCGTTGTTTAAAGATGGTTAAACAATATCAGATACCACATTATATACAGTATGAGACTTAGTATTTTGTATAGTACTGTGCTTTACCTGCTATTCATTTAGTTGTTGGTTTAAAAAAACTGGTTAAACATAGAAGTTAAACTATGCAGTGTGTGTAGAGACTGTATTGTAGGAAGAAGTCCAGTTACCTGTGCTGGAGAAAGCCCAGATGAGAGTCAGAGAAAGAATCAGCTTCATCGTGATGAACAGGTACTGTAGGTACTGCAGGTACTGCTGATGACTTTTCCTGGACGGTTAAAGCACAACTTGCTCAGTGCTGTACTTTATATACTGAAAATTATGGGATTGGGTGTGTTTCCATTTTGCAGCGTGACAAGATTGTCACTTGTGCTTTTGTTACCTGAGAAAACCATGATGTCAACAGATTCCACCGCCTTGTTTTCTGTTTCAGCAATAATCACCTGCATAGGTCTGTGCACTGACACACAAAGTGTCCAAGACAAATATGAGAATTTACTGTGCTGAAATGCTGTTTCTTGGAATCTCTGGCTCACACGTTATTAACACATTGATTTTTTATATTTGTTATGCATTTCATCAAAATTGAAATTAAATGACCAGAAGAAAATAAAAATGAAATGGTACATAGGTAGCACCAAACAATCCCCCTGCTTCTAAATGTAGTCATTCATCTTAACACAAAATTAAAGGGAAAAGCAGAGAAATCATAATTTTATCATAATGTTTAAAGCCACAGTCAGTGTCCTGTTTTTTTTTTCAGTGACAGTAAATATTGCACCAGGGACACAAAGATTAGGATCTGTGACAATTTAAGGACCGTAAAGAAATCCAGCTCACAGTGCACATATTTAATTGGTAAAGATTAATTAGAGCACGCAAATACAAATATTGTGTTCTGGAATCACAGAATATACAATTTTCACCACTGAAATGGTGAAAAAGAGAGTAAACTTGTGGAGCAGCTTCTTCTCTCGGAGTCTGAGCGAGGGAGGAGCTCTGCTAAGTGTCTCTGTCTGCTGCAGAGAGGGAGCAGGCAGCTCAGGTCAAGTCAAAGTTACCTGCATAAAAACGCTCTGGGAGTTACCGACCGCTGACGGTAAATAATCAAATCACATGTTAAATGATCCTAAACCATCATTTCCGCTGTGCACACGGTGTCTCAACTACCATCATGTGATCACCACAACAAGCTTGCTGATTACTTGCTAACTGCCACAAACATGTGAGCTTACAAGGAGCTAAAGCTGGAAATTATGTAAAGCTGCACGTGCGGCAATCAATGCTCAAACCGTTCAACAAGTTCTGTACCCAGCACCTGTAGCTGTCAGCAGAGCCCCCATCAGCAGCAGACCGAGGAGGACAGGGGTCAGTGATAGGGACTGATTTCATGTTCATTCTTGTTAAACTTACCCAGTTTCAATGTGCTTAAGTAGGTTTCATTAAGTCTATGTGGGGACTTTGCATTTGTAGATATGATGAATAAATTCCCACTCAGTTGTAAGTTTATTGGGCTCAAACTAAGACAGTCTAGAGATTTTTCCTGTGAGAGTGAGATTGATATAATATAACATAAATAATAATAATAAAAAATGTAATGAAATAACATAGCTAAAACCAGACTTCCCGTTCAAACAATAATACACAGTCCAATATAACATAAAAACAGATTACAGAAGTTGCAAGTGCAGGTTTAACTCAAAGTCAGTCTCTGTGACAGCAAATATTTTTCTGTTGGTTTTTTCCAACATACATAAATAAAATAAATGGAAATGCTGCAATGTTCAGTGAATACTTTGTACTTTCTACTTATATTTGTAACAATGGGCCTTATAAAAGCAGAATGTGCAAACGAGACAACATAAAACTATAATGTAGCACATAAATCTCTTTTCAAATTGTACAGACGTGTACTTCCTTGTGGCAAAGGCATCTATGCTGTCATCAAATGATGCCTGCCTGGAAACCTCATGAAAGCTGCAGTAGATTATTTTGGCATCATGGTTAAATTATATTTGACTAAAACTAATATTGAAACCAAAGTAATATTGTGTGTGAAGCAGATATAGAATGTTTGAATTAAACTATCACTTCAGCAGATTTGACATCATAAAATCATATAACAGAAGTTTAAGAGTTCAAAACGATGACAATGTTACGCTATAGCACTTATTCAAGCCCAACACTGTAGGTACTGTAAAGCGCAGTAACGGAAGCATCATGTTCTGAGGCTGTACTGCAGAGTGGATGGAATGAAGATGGACAAAGATGAACTCAAAAGTCTTCCTCATAATTTCAAACTATCAGCCAGAGGTTTGATACTTGGACATGCAACAGTATAAAGACCCCAAACACGCAATAGATAAAGCAGCTTTTCGAATAGTTTTCCCCAAGTCCAAATCTCATAAAATTAGACTTATGTGCCATGTAAAAAAAAATTAAATTGAGATCTAGTAATTCAGCCAAGAAGAGAGCACAGTGCTGCTGTGTGTACATCCTGTGTGTATTAATTTAAACACGAGTCCTAAGTAAAATGAATGTATTTTAACTTTTGCTTGAAACTGTACTTGGCCAGTGAATCTGATCCTGAATTTATATTTTGCCCTGTGACCTTTCTATCTTTCTCCTGCCATTCTCTATCCAGCCACTGGGGACTTTGCTTTTTTTCCTAGCGTTCTGACTTTGTCCTTCCACTCACCTGTATCTACTTTGCATGTTAGTTCTGTCAATATTTATGTGAGACGGCCGGCTCCCTGTCAGATTATTGAACTTTATGTGATTTCTACTGCATGATCCTGTATACCATGTTCAATATCACAATATTTCAATATAATGAACTTCCTCTAAGAGGTTTACTGACAGGTGATGTTATAGGAGACACACTGCAGCCTCATACAGTATATGTCTTAGCAGCAGAAATTCACATGGGTAATGCACAAGGACACGAAACATGTATTCATGCATGTGAAAATATCTGACATTAAATAATATTAATTTGACAGATCCAAATTCCTACCTACGAGATGCAAGTGCGAGAAAGAGCAGAAAGGATTTTATTTTATTTTTTTAAAGAGATTTAAGTGCATAGGAAGATGCGGAAGAGTTCTGTTTTCAGCAGTTTTTTGAATATTGGGAGAGAGTCAGCTGAGCGTGCAGAGTTTGGTAGCTTGTTCCACCATCGTGGGATCATTGCGCTAAAAATTTTTGCTTGGTGTCTTCTGTGCGGTGCTGGGACCACCAGACGTTGTTCGTTGGCAGACCCCAGCGGACGGGAGGGGTTGTAGACTTGAATGAGTGAGTTGAGGTAAGCGGGAGCTGTCGAGTTAACCACCCTGTGAGCAAGAGACAGAGCTTTGAACCTGATGTGAGCAGCTACAGGAAGCCAGTGTAGAGATCTGAAGAGTGGTGTGACATGGGTCTGGCTGATTAAAAATGAGGCGAGCTGCTGCATTTTGGAGCATCTGCAAGGGTTTGAGTGTGGATACCAGTAACCCCATCAACAAAGCGTTTCAGTAATCAAGACGAGATATGACCAGCGCCTGTACAATGAGTTGGGTTGTATATTCTGTGATGTAGGGTCTGATTTTCCTGATGTTGTAGAGGGCAAATCTGCTGCCCTAGAGACTGAGGAGATGTGGTCCTTAAAGCACAGTTGGTCGTCGATAATGACCCCCAGATTTTTGGCCGATTTAGTTGAGACAATCTCTGTAGATCCAATGTTGATGCTGATGTTGTGATGTGTCGAAGGTCTGGCTGGGAAGACAAGGACTTCGGTCTGTGAGAGGTTGAGTTGAAGATGTCTCTCACTCATCCAGGCTGAGATGTCTGAGAGACAGGCAGAAATGTGCGATGAGACAGTGGAGTCGTCCGGTGGAAAGGACAGGAAGAGCTGTGTGTCATCAGCGTAGCAGTGATAGGAAAGACTGTGAGTGAATGATGGAACCCAGGGATGCAGTATAGATACACCGGTAGAGAGTCTATGAGAGTGAGAAAGATGCCCCCGCCAGGATACCTTTAAGGTTCGTCCCGGTAAGAACAAAGCCAGTCTAGAGCTGATCCAGAGATGCCCAAGTCAGAGAGTGTCTGATGGTTTGTAATGTCAAAGGCTGATGATAGATCAAGTAGAATTAAGACAGACGACTGACCTGTGGCTTTTGCAGCTCGAAGATATTCCACAACAGTCAGGAGTGCGGTTTCTGTGGAGTGACCCCTCTTGAAGCCAGACTGGTTGACATCGAGGAGGTTGTTCTTGGAAAGGAAGTTGGTTGAAGACTGCTCGTTCCATTGTCTTGGCCAGAAAAGGAAGGAGGACGACAGGTCTGTAGTTCTCCACTACAGAGGGATCAAGAGAAGGCTTCTTGAGCAGTGGGCTAATCTGGGCCTGCTTGAATGAGGTTGGAAAAGTCCCTGTTTTGAGAGATGTGTTGATGACTTGTGTAATAGCTGGCATTAGCGCAGGTGCAACTGCTTGAAGAAGAGTGGAAGGGATTGGATCCAGAGAGCAGGTGGTCGGATGGTTAGACAGGAGGAGGGTGGATACAATGCAGTGTTGGAAGAAGTTAGAAGCATGTCATCATCTGGAGGAGAGAACTGTGAGCTGATGGCTGCCACCTTGTTGGTAAAGAAGTCGGCAAAGTCGTCAGCAGTGAGAGAGGTAGATTGCGGAGGTGAAGGTGGGTAGATGAGTGATTTGAAAGTGGAGAACAGCTTTCTGGTGTCTGAGGTGTTGCTGAGCTTCTCCTGGTAGTAATCGATCTTTGCCCTGGTGACACTGTGAGAAAAAGATCCAAGCAGATCCTGATACTCAGCAAGGGCAGATGGGGTCTTGGATTTGCACCACTTCCTCTCAGCACTCCTGAACGTGGTGATTTGTTCAACTACACTTTGTTAATATTGGAAAAAATTAATAAAATAGCATTATATTTAGTAAACAATTACATGATGACATAATTAAATAATTACCTAAGGTGAAGAGAGGCATCAAGCATGTATATATAAAAATGATTTACATTATGAAAGATACATATTTAATAATGATACAGTAGAGTTTGTAAAGAAAAACAAAGTCTATGCACCCTGAGAAAAATATTAAACAAAAATTATTTAAGTATATTTATTAAGTAGGAGAGACTAAAAACAATATTTACACTTTATTTACACAGGGGAATTGCCTCTTTCAAGGGTGATTTTATTATCTTTTATTTTACTGCATAATAATGGATTTTGTATAACAGTGGAGCAAATGAGAAAGAGGTTGGTGTGTAAAATTTGGTGCACTTCAGTGTAATAGTTGCCTTTTTCTCAATTGAGATTATCATAACATTGTTGATGTTTTTAGGCATAGCATTTACCATTAATCCCCATTAGTCCCCATTTCTTCTTCAACTTTGTTGTGTTTTGACCTTTTATATGAAAATTTGCTGTTGTCTTTGTATGACTGAAGCAGGAATAGAACAGTCTAGACAGTCCTGTGTTGTTGCTTTCTGACTATGTTGCCACACCTGCTGTTGTTTAATTGATGTCAAGGCTGCACTTTATTATCCCCTCAATAAAAGGCTATTGAAAATCAAAAATAGGTTTTTTCCTCAAGTAGGCTCGGTTATGTGACATTGTTCTTAACTCCAGTATTTTGTGTTGTGACACCTCTGCGTGCTATCAGGAAAACAATCATGTTTTGTGGTTCATCATGTAATTAATTTAGCTGTGTTTTTTCATATGTCTGCTGTTTTCATGAGAAACACCCTGTCTGGTCTATGTCTGCTTCTATACTTTCATTCTATAGAGAAGCAGAGAAGTGGTGATATCCAATACATGAGTTACTACAGCAAATGAACAGAAATTGTTTATTTTTTATTTTTAAATTTTTCGGCTTATCCCATGAGTTCAGGGTCGCCACAGCAGATCATTTGTTCGCTTGTAGATTTGGGACAGTTTTGCTTTTTTACGCTGATTTGCACTTCCTGACACAACCCTCCCAAATTTCTACCGGGCCTTGGACCGGTACTGCGTGGCCGGGGATGAGGATGGACTGTTGGGGGTTCAGTGTCATGTCTAGGGACACTCCGACAACTATGGTCGGCAGCCTGCCACTCTACAACTGAGCTATGTTAATATTTTAATTGTTTAAAAATGTTAAACTTTGTCCAGTTAGTTGATGTTTGTTCAAGCATTTGTTGACTACTACACTTCTGGAATGTAAATGTCAGTGCTTTGCCATGTTTTATAGATCAAATTATGCACCAGTTAATCGTGAAAATGAATTGCAGGTTAATCCATACTTGTTGCTTTTGTTTGCTTGCTAAAAAGAAATTATTTAAATTCCGAACTGATGTTTTGGCAAAACAAGGTTGTTGAATATGCCCCTATTTCTATGGAGAATTACATGTTTAATTAGAAAATAATATCAGGTTAATCATGTCAGCAATTACAGCCATGTTAAAATATGCTGTGTATTATTTGTTTTATATTATATATTTTCCTATCCTTGTAAAATATCTGCTGGGTTTTAACTCTTCTGCAATTTTGGGCTCATGACA
This sequence comes from Channa maculata, assembly GCA_020496755.1. Taxonomy (NCBI): domain Eukaryota; kingdom Metazoa; phylum Chordata; class Actinopteri; order Anabantiformes; family Channidae; genus Channa; species Channa maculata. Next base: position 37,043 of record JAHZUS010000148.1, on the reverse strand, counting down.
TGTTAGAGCTCCTAAAATCTGACTACAGCCCTTGTTAAGTGTAATGTTTGACTGATGCAAAGTGTGAAATACTGAAAAAGTCTGGAAAGCCACAGGACTCAAATTTTATTTAAACTTGAGCTCTAAACTTTTAGGTTAAATGTAGAGTAAAAGTAGCAAAAAATACTTGAAATTATACTTAATGATTTGAGTAAATGTGCTTAATTATTTCCCATTGCTGTCAACATAACACTCTTTAAAAGCACTGAAACCAGTACTCAAACAAATAAATAATTAAAAACAGGCCTTTAAACGTACTAACTAAAAAAAAGATTGTTTTACTTTATTGTCCACAAAAGATGAAGCAAAAAAAAAAAAAAAAAGACAATATTAACATTGTGTCACCACCCATCTTTTAATATTTCAGTTTTAATATTAGAAATTTTAAATGGAAAACATTTCAATTATAACAGATTTACAAAACAATTCTCCTGGAAAGATAAAACAAGTAAAACAAAAATGGTCTTGCTCTGATCATATACATAGTATAACAGTTTAGTAATTTTACCTGTTCTTCACCCAGAATCCACCCCCTCTCTAAAGAAAGCCAGATATTTCAGCCCCTGTAAATACTAACTACTAATTATACTAATTAGGTTGGCAGAAAGCATTAAATACAAATCAGAATTTGAAATACTCTTTTCTGAGATTTGATTTTCTATAGTTCCCCTTAATTCTAGTAAAGGGTAAACATAAGGAGTCCAATCAGCACATGAATAACCCCACTTCTTATACAACAGCCATCACTGGTAGTAGTTTTAGTTGTAGCTGATTGTGTTCCTGAGATGAAGGTTGTGGTTTGAACAGCAGTTGTGGTTTGAGCAGCTGTTGTGGTTTGAGCAGCAGTTGTTGAAGCAGAGGTGATGGTTTGAGCAACGGTTGTGGTTGAAACATCAGATGTTGACGCAGATGTCGTGGTTGGAGCAGTGGATGCTGAAGCAGGGGAGATGGTTTGAGCAGCAGTTGTGGTTGAAACAATAGATGTTGTTGGAGCAGCAGATGTTGAAGCAGAGGTGGTGGTTTTAGTAGCAGTTGTAGTTGGAGCAGCAGATGTTGAAGCAGAGGTTATGGTTTGAGCAGCAGTTGTGGTTGGAGCAGCAGATGTTAAAGCAGATGTCATGGTTGGCACAGCGGATGCTGAAGCAGAGGAGATGGTTAGAGCAGAGGTGGTGGTTTGGGCAGCAGTTGTAGTTGGAACATCAGATGTCGAGGTGGATGTTGTAGTTTGAGCAGCAGTTGAGGTTTGAGCAGCAGATGTTAAAGCAGAGGTTGTGATTTGAACAGCGGTTGTAGTTGGAGCAGCAGTTGTTGAAGCAGAGGTGATGGTTTGAGCAGCAGTTGTGGTTGAAACAATAGATGTTGTTGGAGCAGCAGATGTTGAAGCAGAGGTTATGGTTTGAGCAGCAGTTGTGGTTGGAGCAGCAGATGTCGTGGTTGGCCCAGCAGATGCTGAAGCAGAGGAGATGGTTAGAGCAGAGGTGGTGGTTTGGGCAGCAGTTGTAGTTGGAGCAGTAGATGTTGAAGCAGAGGTGGTGGTTTTAGTAGCAGTTGTAGTTGGAGCAGTGGATGTTGAAGCAGAAGTTATGGTTTGAGCAGCAGTTGTGGTTGGAGCAGCAGATGCTGAAGCAGAGGTTATGGTTTGAGCAGCAGTTGTGGTTGGAGCAGCAGATGTTGAAGCAGAGGTGGTGGTTTGAGCAGCAGTTGTGGTTGGAGCAGCAGATGTTAAAGCAGATGTCGTGGTTGGCGCAGCGGATGCTGAAGCAGAGGAGATGGTTTGAGCAGAGGTGGTGGTTTGGGCAGCAGTTGTAGTTGGAGCAGTAGATGTTGAAGCAGAGGTGGTGGTTTGAGCAGCAGTTGTGGTTGGAGCAGCAGATGTTAAAGCAGATGTCGTGGTTGGCGCAGCGGATGCTGAAGCAGAGGAGATGGTTTGAGCAGAGGTGGTGGTTTGAGCAGCAGTTGTAGTTGGAGCAGCAGATGTTGAAGCAGAGGTGGTGGTTTGAGCAGCAGTTGTGGTTGGAGCAGCAGATGTTAAAGCAGATGTCGTGGTTGGCGCAGCGGATGCTGAAGCAGAGGAGATGGTTTGAGCAGAGGTGGTGGTTTGGGCAGCAGTTGTAGTTGGAGCAGTAGATGTTGAAGCAGAGGTGGTGGTTTTAGTAGCAGTTGTAGTTGGAGCAGCAGATGTTGAAGCAGAGGTTATGGTTTGAGCAGCAGTTGTGGTTGGAGCAGCAGATGTTAAAGCAGATGTCGTGGTTGGCGCAGCGGATGCTGAAGCAGAGGAGATGGTTTGAGCAGAGGTTATGGTTTGAGCAGCAGTTGTAGTTGGAGCAGCAGATGTTGAAGCAGAGGTGGTGGTTTGAGGAGCAGCAGATGTTAAAGCAGATGTCGTGGTTGGCGCAGCGGATGCTGAAGCAGAGGAGATGGTTTGAGCAGAGGTGGTGGTTTGGGCAGCAGTTGTAGTTGGAGCAGTAGATGTTGAAGCAGAGGTGGTGGTTTTAGTAGCAGTTGTAGTTGGAGCAGTAGATGTTGAAGCAGAAGTTATGGTTTGAGCAGCAGTTGTGGTTGGAGCAGCAGATGCTGAAGCAGAGGTTATGGTTTGAGCAGCAGTTGTGGTTGGAGCAGCAGATGCTGAAGCAGAGGTTATGGTTTGAGCAGCAGTTGTGGTTGGAGCAGCAGATGTTGAAGCAGAGGTGGTGGTTTGAGCAGCAGTTGTGGTTGGAGCAGCAGATGTTAAAGCAGATGTCGTGGTTGGTGCAGCGGATGCTGAAGCAGAGGAGATGGTTTGAGCAGAGGTGGTGGTTTGGGCAGCAGTTAAAGTTGGAGCAGTAGATGTTGAAGCAGAGGTGGTGGTTTTAGTAGCAGTTGTAGTTGGAGCAGTGGATGTTGAAGCAGAAGTTATGGTTTGAGCAGCAGTTGTGGTTGGAGCAGCAGATGCTGCAGGTGCAGCAGAGGCGATAGATTGGATAATGGTTGTAGATGGAGAAGCAGTTGTTGAAGCAGAGGAGATGGTTTGAGCAGAGGTGATGGTTTGGGCAGCAGCAGATGTTAAAGCAGAGGTTGTGACTTGAGCAGCAGTTGGAGTTGGAGCAGCAGTTGTTGAAGCAGAGGTGATGGTTTGAGCAACGGTTGTGGTTGAAACATCAGATGTTGACGCAGATGTCGTGGTTGGAGCAGCGGATGCTGAAGCAGAGGAGATGGTTAGAGCAGAGGTGGTGGTTTGAGCAGCAGTTGTGGTTGGAGCAGCAGATGTTGAAGCAGAGGCGATAGATTGAACAGCTGTTGTAGATGGAGAAGCAGTTGTTGAAGCAGAGGTGGTGGTTTTAGTAGCAGTTGTAGTTGGAGCAGTAGATGTTGAAGAAAAGGTCGTGGTTGGAGCAGTGGATGCTGAAGCAGAGGAAATGGTTTGAGCAGCAGTTGTGGTTGAAACATTAGATGTTGTTGGAGCAGCAGATGTTGAAGCAGAGGTGGTGGTTTTAGTAGCAGTTGTAGTTGGAGCAGTAGATGTTGAAGCAGAGGTGGTGGTTTTAGTAGCAGTTGTAGTTGGAGCAGTAGATGTTGAAGCAGAGGTGGTGGTTTGAGCAGCAGTTGTGGGTGGAGCAGAGGTTGTGGATGGAGCAGAAGTTGTGCTTGGAACAGAGGTTGTGGATGGAGCAGAGGTTGTAGATGGAGCAGAGGTTGTGGTTGGAGCAGAGGTTGTAGTTGGAGCAGAGGTGATTGTGGTTGGAGAAGGTGTTGTGGATGGAGCAGAGGTTGTGGTTGGAGCAGAGGTTGTGGCTGGAGCAGAGGTTGTAGTTGGAGCAGAAGTTGTGGTTGGAACAGAGGTTGTGGATGGAGCAGAGGTTGTGGTTGGAACAGAGGTTGTGGATGGAGCAGAAGTTGTAGTTGGAGTGAAGGTGATTGTGGTTGGAGAAGGTGTTGTGGATGGAGCAGAGGTTGTGGTTGGAGCAGAGGTTGTAGTTGGAGCTGAGGTTGTGGATGGAGCAGAGGTTGTAGTTAGAGCAGAGGTTGTGGTTGGAGCAGAGGTTGTAGTTGGAGAAGAGGTTGTTGTTGGAGCAGAGGTTGTGGTTGGAGCAGAGGTTGTGGATGGAGCAGAGGTTTTAGTTGAAGCAGAGTTTGTTGTGGATGGAGCAGAGGTTGTGGATGTGGCTGGAACAAAGGTTGTAGTTGGAGCAGAGGTTGCGGATGGAGCAGAAGTTGTAGATGGAGTAGAGGTTGTAGTTGGAGCAGAGGTTGTGGTTGGAGCAGAGGTTGTGGTTGGAGCAGAGGTTGGTGGTGTGAGTAAATTACAAAAACAAATTGGTCCACTGTTGATGGAACCGGCACTTTCCATAAATGTAAGGTTTTTCTGGTTGTCGGCAGCTGCACAGATGTTTGCTGATGCACAGCCAAAGGCTGGAGTTGTACCAGAACTAGTTGTTACTGGAAATGAGAAAAATGTTGGTTCAACACTGTACATCTATTATGTCATTATCACTTTTGGAAATGTATTAAAAAAGCCTGATCTTTTGATCTGTACATTCACTATCTCCTCACTATAGCTGCTATAAATCTTTTGTATTACAAGAATATAAAAGTAACATGTTCCACAAATGTGAGTAAACCTGCTGAAAATTTGCCCTCAGGTTGAAATAAATGTACTTGATTACTTTCCGTTACTTTTTGATTACTGCTACATTTTCTCACACATTGGCAGAAGACTCACAGCTCACTTGAAAGCACCAGGTCTCCACGTCTTGACACTGTAATGGTGTTGTGCATTGAGAGGTGAGCACTTATCCATCTGTACTCACCAGGTAGAGTTTCAGAGTTGCAGTTATCTGTGTTGCAGCACTGAGCAGCTGCAGCTGCACCAAAAAAACCCAAGTGTGTTGAAAATGTCTGAGAGACTGTGGCTGGACACAGGGAGGATGATGCACAAGCCTTGTAGATCTGCTGCACAGTAGATTCAGATGAAGTGGCTGCAGAGTCAAAGTGTGCTTTGTTAATGTGGACAGAAATGAGTCATAACTTCACTGAATATGGAAAGATGACATTACCTTGAATGGTAGCTGTTATACACATGGTCTCTGAGGAACATGTGACTGCTGCTGTGTTTGAACACTGTGTATCAGTGCAAGTTTGACACTGAAGTGCTCCAGCTGCAATGGAGACAACACAGTCACTTAGTGACAACAAACCCACTGTCTGAGTTTTGATAAAAAGGCTGAAAATTCTTCTTGTGTTGTCGTTGTTTAAAGATGGTTAAACAATATCAGATACCACATTATATACAGTATGAGACTTAGTATTTTCTAGCTAATTTCTCAGTTTTCTTCTTCTAGCATTTATGTACTGTACTATGTGGAGTCGTATCTTGTATAGTACTGTGCTTTACCTGCTATTAATTTAGTTGTTGGTTTAAAAAAACTGGTTAAACATAGAAGTTAAACTATGCAGTGTGTGTAGAGACTGTATTGTAGGAAGAAGTCCAGTTACCTGTGCTGGAGAAAGCCCAGATGAGAGTCAGAGAAAGAATCAGCTTCATCGTGATGAACAGGTACTGTAGGTACTGCATATGGCTTTGCCTGGACGGTTAAAGCACAACTTGCTCAGTGCTGTACTTTATATACTGACAATTATTGGATTGGGTGTGTTTCCATTTTGCAGCGTGACAAGATTGTCACTTGTGCTTTTGTTACCTGACAAAACCATGATGTCAACAGATTCCACAGCCTTTTTTTCTGTTTCAGCAATGTTCACCTGCGTACGTCTGTGCACTGACACACAAAGTGTAAAATACAAATATTTTTGTTTTGTTTTTGTTTTTTTGCATTAAATGAGAGTAGATTCTGTATTTAAATGACTCTATGGGTGTTTGCTTTCTGGAAAGATTTTATTGGGGTTGTGTTTGTATAATTGGTGTTTTTGTTTATTACATACACTAAAACAATCAGATCACTGACCAATGTGTATTTTTATTGTATACAAATGAGGTAATTTATGTTTTTACATTTTATGATATACATATAATTATTGGGATGCCAATAATAATGTCAGGGATGGAGGGAGAATGGACTGTGCTGACAGAATTCCTGATTCGTGCTTTATCAATACATTGGTTACTTATGTTCATCTTGTGTGTCATTGAGAATTAAACTGAAAGTAAATTTGACCAGAATAATGGTTTGAGTTGAACTGATCATATTGTTGATGCTGGTGCACAAAGTGTCCTGAAGTAAATAGTTCAAACATTCCCATCCGTCTTTTGTCATTTACAGTGTGTCCTAAGCAACAAATTCCTCCTATAAAACTTGTTGAGGAAGTTTAGTATTGAAATATTGACTCTCCATGATCAGTACAGGGAAGCACAGTGGTTACAAATAATGAATATATGGGATCGTAACTGCATTTTTGGGCATAACAATAATATTCACTTTTCTTCTACAACTGTTTTTGTTTTGACATTTATCTGGAATTTTCTATTGTATGCAGAATAATTTTGGACCGTGGTAACCAGCGTAAAGTCCTTTCTTGTTGTTGCTTTCTGAGTATGTTGCCACACCTGCTGTTGTTTGATTGATGCCACTGATGCAGGTTATTATTCCCTCAATAAAAGGCTATTGAAAATCAAACATAGGTTTTTCCTTAAGTAGATTAAGTTGTGTGTCACAAACATAGATGTGTGTGACATTGTTCAGAACTGCAGTACTAATCTGTTGTGACACTTCTTTGTGTGTTATCAAAGGAAAAAAACATGTTTTGTGATTCATACATGTAATTAATTTAGGTGTGGTTCTTTTCACATGTTTTTTTTTAATAATAAACATCCTGTCTGGTCTATGTTTGCTTGCAAACTATTTTTGTAGAAAAGTGGTGACATCCTATGCATGAGTTACTACAGCAAATGAACAGAAAATACTTTTTGACATGCTATGTTAATATTTAAATAGATTTTCGTTTTTCAACTTTGTCCAACTACAGAACTGCCATAGTAAGCGTTTTATTGATGTTTGTCCAAGCATTTGTTCACTGCTAAACTTCTGGAACTGAAGTATTATCATAGTGTACTTTAGATGGCATAAGTCTGGCCTCCAGTACTACTGCAAGGAACCTTGGAGTTATTTTTGACCAGGATTTGTCCTTTACCTCACATATAAAACAAATCTCTAGAACAGCCTTCTTCCACCTACGGAACATTGCCAAAATTAGGAGCATCCTGTCTCAAAGTGATGCTGAAAAACTAGTCCATGCATTTGTTACCTCTAGGCTGGACTACTGTAATTCCCTACTTTCAGGATGCCCCAGTAACTAAAGAGCCTGCAATTAATCCAAAATGCTGCAGCAAGAGTGCTGACTGGAACTAGCAAGAGAGATCATATTTCACCTTCACTAGCTTCTCTCCATTGGCTTCATTGTTGCTTCTTGTTGCTCTTTTCTTTTCTCTGTCCAATTTACACTCGCCCCAACCAGTCAAGGCAGATGGGTGCCCACTCTGAGCCTGGGTCTGCTGGAGGTTTCTCCTGCTAAAGGGAGTTTTTCCTCGTTACTGCTATATGTTGAAGTGTGTCTGGGCAAGACACTGAACCCCTAACAGCCCATTCCCATCCCCAACTGTGCAGTGCCGGTCCAAGCCCGGTAGAAATTGGGGAGGGTTACGTCAGGAAGGGCATCCGGCTTAAAAACTGTGCCATATCAACATGCGGACAATGATCCGCTGTGGCGACCCTGAACTCACGGGATAAACCGAAAGGTAAAAAACAAAACAAAAAAACAACTGTTGCCTAGGGCTTGCTCAAGGGTTTTTTTCTAAACATCTTTATAGTCTTGACTTTATTCTGTAAATTGGCACTACATAAATAAAGTTGAACTGAATTGAATTTCAGTGCTTTGGCTTAATTACTTAATCTTAAAAATAATGGAAAATGAATTAGTACATTATTCAAGTTTTTCCATCTGGAAGACCAACGATAAAGCTTAGAGACAGTGGCATTGAAGAAAAGACAGGAGGCAGAGCTGGAGGTAGCAGAGCTTAAGATGTTGAGGTTCTCTTTGGGAGTGACGAGGATGGACAGGATCAGGAATGAGGACATCAGAGGGACAGCTCATGTTAGATGTTTAGGAGATAAAGTCAGAGAGGACAGATTGAGGTGGTTTAGACATGTTCAGAGGAGAAACTGTGAATATATCAGTAGAAGGATGCTGAGGTTGGAGCTGCCAGGCAGGAGGTCTAGAGGAAGACCAAAGAGGAGATTTATGGATGTAGTGAGGGAGGACATGAAGTTAGTTGGTGTGAGAGAAGAGAACGCAGAGGACAGAGTTAGATGGAGGCACATGATTCACTGTGGCGACTCCTGAAAGGGAACAGCCCAAAGGAAAAGAAGGATATTATGTGAATAATGTTATTATTATTATTTTATTTTATTTCTTAAATTAATTAATTAATTTATTGTCCTTTCAGCTTATCCCGTGACGTCAGGGTCGCCACAGCGGATCATTGTCCGCATTTTGATTTGCCACAGTTTTTACATCGGATGCCCTTCCTGATGCAACCCTGCCCAATTTCTGCCAGGCTTTTCCTATTCTTGTAACACATCTGTTGTGTTGTGACTTGTCTGCAGTTTGGGGCTCATGACATGTAAGGGCTCCTAAAATCTGACTGCAGCCCTTGTTAAGCATAATGTTTATGCATCGAAGCAATGCACAAAGTTAAGTATTGGAAAAGTCTGGAAAGCCACAGGACTCAAATTTTATTTAAACTTGAGCTCTAAACTTTTAGGTTAAATATAAAAGCAGCAGAACATACTACACACTCAAATTGTACTTTGACTTGAGTGAATGTGCTTAATTATTTTCCATTGCTGTCAACATAATTTTTATTTCCATTTCCATTTTCCTTCTCAAAGGACTGTATCCAAATCCTCTCGATAGGTACCTGCAGGTCATTAAAACTCCTTAAAAGCACTTAAATCAGTTTCCTTAAATAAATAAATGAATGAATTAATTAATTAATTAAAACAGGCAATAAAACATTTCAGAAACTAGTAATAGTCATCTATGTTAGTTATAAAAGTAGTTACAAACCTTCTAACCAAAGAAGGAATTGTTTCACTGAGATAGACTTTACGGTCCTCAAAACATAAAACTAAAAACAGGACGTAATAACATTGTGTCTCCCTCTGTATTTTAATATTTTAAATGTAATATTAGAAATTTTTTTTTTACAAAACATGTCTGCTGGCAAAATATAACAAAAAATTAAAAATGTTCTCCTCTGATCATATGCGTAGTATAACAATGTCATCATTGTACCATCACCTTCCCCCCCCAAAAAACAGATATTTCAGGCCCTGTAAATACTAACTAGCAGTAAGCAGTAAATATAAAACAGAATTTTAAATACTCTTTTCAGAAACCTTCCGGTGACTTCATATTTTCTCTGTCCATTTTATTTCTGTGGTCTAATAAAGGGTAATCACAAGAAGTCCAATCAGCACATGGATAACACTAATTCTGATACAACAGGCATCACTGGTAGTAGTTTTAGTTGTAGCTGATTGTGTTGTTGAATCAGAGGTTGTGGCTGGTGGTACAGATGTTGTAGCAGTGGTTGTTAAAGCAGCAGTTGTTGTTGGAGCAGTGTTTGTAATTGGAGCAGCGGTTGAAGTTGGTGCAGATGTTACAGCAGTTGTGGTTGGAGGAGTGGTGGTAGTTGGTAGTGATGCAGCATTTGTTGCACCAGAAGTTGTGGATTTAGAAGTAGTTGTTGACACAGCATTTGTTGATGCAAAGATGATGGACTGAGCAGCAGTTGTGATTTGTGCTGTAGTTAGAGCAGAGGTTGTGGATGGAGCTGATGTTGTAGTTAGAGGAGATGTTGCAGTTGAAGGAGAGTTTGTTGTGGATGGAGCAGAGGTTGTAGTTGGAGCAGAGGTTGTGGATGGAGCTGATGTTGTAGTTAGAGGAGATGTTGGAGTTGAAGGAGAGTTTGTTGTGGATGGAGCAGAGGTTGTAGTTGGAGCAGAGGTTGTGGATGGAGCTGATGTTGTAGTTAGAGGAGTAGTTGGAGTTGAAGGAGAGTTTGTTGTGGATGGAACAGAGGTTGTAGTTGGATCAGAGGTTATGGATGTGGCTGGAACAAAGGTTGTAGTTGGAGCAAAGGTTGTGGATGGAGCAGAGGTTATACTTAAAGGAGAGTTTGTTGTGGATGGAACAGAGGTTGTAGTTGGATCAGAGGTTGTGGATGGAGCTGATGTTGTAGTTAGAGGAGATGTTGCAGTTGAAGGAGAGTTTGTTGTGGATGGAACAGAGGTTGTAGTTGGATCAGAGGTTATGGATGTGGCTGGAACAAAGGTTGTAGTTGGAGCAAAGGTTGTGGATAGAGCAGAGGTTGTGGATGGAGCAGAGGTTGTACTTAAAAGAGAGTTTGTTGTGGATGGAGCAGAGGTCGTGAAAGGAGCAGAGGTTGTAGTTGGAGCAGAGGTTGTGGATGGAGCAGAGGTTGTACTTAAAGGAGAATTTGTTGTGGATGGAACAGAGGTTGTAGTTGGAGCAAAGGTTGTGGATGGAGCAGAGGTTGTAGTTGGAGCTGAGGTTGTGGATGGAGCAGAGGTTGTAGTTAGAGCAGAGGTTGTGGTTGGAGCAGAGGTTGTAGTTGGAGAAGAGGTTGTGGTTGGAGCAGAGGTTGTGGTTGGAGCAGAGGTTGTGGATGGAGCAGAGGTTTTAGTTGAAGCAGAGTTTGTTGTGGATGGAGCAGAGGTTGTGGATGTGGCTGGAACAAAGGTTGTAGTTGGAGGAGAGGTTGTGGATGGAACAGAGGTTGTAGTTGGAGCAGAGGTTGTGAATGTAGCTGGAACAAAGGTTGTGGATGGAGCAGAGGTTGTACTTAAAGGAGAGTTTGTTGAGGATGGAGCGGAGGTTGTAGTTGGAGCAGAGGTTGTGGATGGAGCTGATGTTGTAGTTAGAGGAGATGTTGCAGTTGAAGCAGAGTTTGTTGTGGATGGAACAGAGGTTGTAGTTGGAGCAGAGGTTGTGGATGTAGCAGAGGTTGTAGTTGGAGCAGAGGTTCTGGATGTGGCTGGAACAAAGGTTGTAGTTGAAGCAGAGGTTGTGGATGGAACAGAGGTTGTAGTTGAAGCAGAGTTTGTTGTGAATGGAGTGGAGGTTGTAGTTGGAGCAGAGGTTGTAGTTAGAGGAGATGTTGCAGTTGAAGGAGAGTTTGTTGTGGATGGAACAGAGGTTGTAGTTGGAGCAGAGGTTGTGGATGTGGCTGGAACAAAGGTTGTGGATGGAGCAGAGGTTGTGGATGGAGGAGAGGTTGTACTTAAAGGAGATTTTGTTGTGGATAGAGCAGAGGTTGTAGTTGGAGCAGACGTTGTGGATCTAGCTGATGTTGTAGTTAGAGGAGATGTTGCAGTTGAAGCAGAGTTTGTTGTGGATGGAGCAGAGGTTGTAGTTGGAGCAGAGGTTGTGGATGTGGCTGGAACAAAGGTTGTAGTTGAAGCAGAGGTTGTAGTTTGAGCAGAGGTTGTAAATGTGGCTGGAACAAAGGTTGAACTTGGAACAAAGGTTGAACTTGGAGCAGAGGTTGTAGATGTGGCTGGAACAAAGGTTGTAGTTGGAGCAGATGTTGTGGATGGAGCAGAGGTTGTAGTTGAAGCAGAGTTTGTTGTGAATGGAGCAGAGGTTGTAGTTGGAGCAGAGGTTGTGGTTGGAACAGAGGTTGTAGTTGGAGCAGAGGTTGTGGATGGAGCAGAGGTTGTAGTTGAAGCAGAGTTTGTTGTGAATGGAGCAGAGGTTGTAGTTGGAGCAGAGGTTGTGGTTGGAACAGAGGTTGTGAATGAAGCAGAGGTTGTAGTGGGAGCAGAAGTTGTGGATGGAGCAGAGGTTGTAGTTGGAGCAAAAGTTGTGGATGGAGCAGAGGTTGTAGTTGGAGCAGAGGTTGTAGTTGGAACAGAGGTTGTAGATGGAGCAGAGGTTGTAGTTGGAGCAGAGGCTTTGGATGTAGCAGAAGTTGTAGTTGGAGCTGAGGTTGTGGTTGGAGTAGAGGTTGTAGTGGGAGCAAAAGTTGTGGATGGAGCAGAGGTTGTAGTTGGAGCAGAGGTTGTAGTTGGAGCAGAGGCTTTGGATGTAGCAGAGGTTGTAGTTGGAGCTGAGGTTGTGGTTGGAGTAGAGGTTGTGGTTGGAGCAGAGGTTTTAGTTGGAGCAGAGGGTGTAGTTGAAGCAGAGTTTGTTGTGGATGGAGCAGAGGTTGTAGTTGGAGTAGAGGTTGTGGATGAAGCAGAGGTTGTAGTTGGAACAGAGGTTGTAGTTGGAGCAAAGGTTGTGGATGGAGCAGAGGTTGTAGTTGGAGCAGAGGTTGTAGTTGAAGCAGAGTTTGCTGTGGATGGAGCAGAGGTTGTAGTTGGAGCAGAGGTTGTAGATGGAGCAGAGGTTGTGGATGTAGCAGAGGTTGTAGTTGGAGCAGAGGTTGTGGATGTGGCTGGAACAAAGGTTGTAGTTGGAGCAGAGGTTGTGGATGGAGCAGAAGTTGTAGTTGGAACAGAGGTTGTGGAAGGAGCAGAGGTTGTAGTTCGAACAGAGGTTGTAGTTGGAGCAGAGGTTGTAGTTGAAGCAGAGTTTGTTGTGGATGGAGCAGAGGTTGTAGTTGGAGTAGAGGCTGTAGTTGGAGCAGAGGTTGTGGATGGAGCAGAGGTTGTAGTTGGAGCAGATGTTGTAGTTGGAGCAGAGGTTGTGGTTGGAGCAGAGGTTGTAGTTTGAGTAGAGGTTGTGGTTGTGGCTGGAACAAAGGTTGTGGTTGGAGCAGAGGTTGTAGATGGAGCAGAGGTTGTGGATGGAGCAGTGGTTATAGTTGAAGCAAAGTTTGTTGTGGATGGAGCAGATGTTGTAGATGGAGCAGATGTTGTAGTTGGAGCAGAGGTTGTGGATGTAGCAGAGGTTGTAGTTGGAGCAGAGGTTCTGGATGTGGCTGGAACAAAGGTTGTAGTTGAAGCAGAGGTTGTGGATGGAACAGAGGTTGTAGTTGAAGCAGAGTTTGTTGTGAATGGAGTGGAGGTTGTAGTTGGAGCAGAGGTTGTAGTTAGAGGAGATGTTGCAGTTGAAGGAGAGTTTGTTGTGGATGGAACAGAGGTTGTAGTTGGAGCAGAGGTTGTGGATGTGGCTGGAACAAAGGTTGTGGATGGAGCAGAGGTTGTGGATGGAGGAGAGGTTGTACTTAAAGGAGATTTTGTTGTGGATAGAGCAGAGGTTGTAGTTGGAGCAGACGTTGTGGATCTAGCTGATGTTGTAGTTAGAGGAGATGTTGCAGTTGAAGCAGAGTTTGTTGTGGATGGAGCAGAGGTTGTAGTTGGAGCAGAGGTTGTGGATGTGGCTGGAACAAAGGTTGTAGTTGAAGCAGAGGTTGTAGTTTGAGCAGAGGTTGTAAATGTGGCTGGAACAAAGGTTGAACTTGGAACAAAGGTTGAACTTGGAGCAGAGGTTGTAGATGTGGCTGGAACAAAGGTTGTAGTTGGAGCAGATGTTGTGGATGGAGCAGAGGTTGTAGTTGGAGCAGAGGTTGTGGATGGAGCAGAGGTTGTAGTTGAAGCAGAGTTTGTTGTGAATGGAGCAGAGGTTGTAGTTGGAGCAGAGGTTGTGGTTGGAACAGAGGTTGTGAATGAAGCAGAGGTTGTAGTGGGAGTAGAAGTTGTGGATGGAGCAGAGGTTGTAGTTTGAGCAAAAGTTGTGGATGGAGCAGAGGTTGTAGTTGGAGCAGAGGTTGTAGTTGGAGCAGAGGTTGTAGATGGAGCAGAGGTTGTAGTTGGAGCAGAGGCTTTGGATGTAGCAGCAGTTGTAGTTGGAGCTGAGGTTGTGGTTGGAGTAGAGGTTGTAGTTGGAGCAAAAGTTGTGGATGGAGCAGAGGTTGTAGTTGGAGCAGAGGTTGTAGTTGGAGCAGAGGCTTTGGATGTGGCAGAGGTTGTAGTTGGAGCTGAGGTTGTGGTTGGAGTAGAGGTTGTGGTTGGAGCAGAGGTTTTAGTTGGAGCAGAGGGTGTAGTTGAAGCAGAGTTTGTTGTGGATGGAGCAGAGGTTGTAGTTGGAGTAGAGGTTGTGGATGAAGCAGAGGTGGTAGTTGGAACAGAGGTTGTAGTTGGAGCAAAGGTTGTGGATGGAGCAGAGGTTGTAGTTGGAGCAGAGGTTGTAGTTGAAGCAGAGTTTGCTGTGGATGGAGCAGAGGTTGTAGTTGGAGCAGAGGTTGTAGATGGAGCAGAGGTTGTGGATGTAGCAGAGGTTGTAGTTGGAGCAGAGGTTGTGGATGTGGCTGGAACAAAGGTTGTAGTTTGTGCAGAGGTTGTGGATGGAGCAGAAGTTGTAGTTGGAACAGAGGTTGTGGAAGGAGCAGAGGTTGTAGTTGGAACAGAGGTTGTAGTTGGAGCAGAGGTTGTAGTTGAAGCAGAGTTTGTTGTGGATGGAGCAGAGGTTGTAGTTGGAGTAGAGGCTGTAGTTGGAGCAGAGGTTGTGGATGGAGCAGAGGTTGTAGTTGGAGCAGATGTTGTAGTTGGAGCAGAGGTTGTGGTTGGAGCAGAGGTTGTAGTTTGAGTAGAGGTTGTGGTTGTGGCTGGAACAAAGGTTGTGGTTGGAGCAGAGGTTGTAGATGGAGCAGAGTTTGTGGATGGAGCATAGGTTATAGTTGAAGCAGAGTTTGTTGTGGATGGAGCAGATGTTGTAGATGGAGCAGATGTTGTAGTTGGAGCAGAGGTTGTGGATGTAGCAGAGGTTGTAGTTGGAGCAGAGGTTCTGGATGTGGCTGGAACAAAGGTTGTAGTTGAAGCAGAGGTTGTGGATGGAGCAGAGGTTGTAGTTGGAGCAGAGGTTGTGGTTGGAACAGAGGTTGTGGATGAAGCAGAGGTTGTAGTGGGAGCAGAAGTTGTGGATGGAGCAGAGGTTGTAGTTGGAGCAAAAGTTGTGGATAGAGCAGAGGCTTTGGATGTGGCTGGAACAAAGGTTGTAGTTGAAGGAGAGGTTGTAGTTGAAGCAGAGTTTGTTGTGGATGGAGCAGAGGTTGTAGTTGGAGTAGAGGCTGTAGTTGGAGCAGAGGTTGTGGATGGAGCAGAGGTTGTAGTTGGAGCAGATGTTGTAGTTGGAGCAGAGGTTGTAGTTGAAGCAGAGTTTGTTGTGGATGGAGCAGAGGTTGTAGTTGAAGCAGAGTTTGTTGTGGATGAAGCAGAGGTTGTAGTTGGAGTAGAGGCTGTAGTTGGAGTAGAGGTTGTGGATGGAGCAGAGGTTGTAGTTTGAGTAGAGGTTGTGGTTGTGGCTGGAGCAAAGGTTGTGGTTGGAGCAGAGGTTGTAGATGGAGCAGAGGTTGTAGTTGGAGCAGAGGTTGTGGATGTGGCTGGAACAAAGGTTGTAGTTGAAGCAGAGGTTGTGGATGGAGCAGAGGTTGTAGTTGAAGCAGAGTTTGTTGTGGATGGAGCAGAGGTTGTAGTTGAAGCAGAGTTTGTTGTGAATGGAGCAGAGGTTGTAGATGGAGCAGAGGTTGTAGTTGGAGCAGAGGTTGTAGTTAGAGGAGATGTTGCAGTTGAAGGAGAGTTTGTTGTGGATGGAACAGAGGTTGTAGTTGGAGCAGAGGTTGTGGATGTGGCTGGAACAAAGGTTGTAGTTGGAGCAGAGGTTGTGGATGGAGCAGAGGTTGTAGTTGGAGCAGAGGTTGTGGATGTGGCTGGAACAAAGCTTCTAGTTGGAGCAGAGGTTGTGGATGGAGCAGAGGTTGTAGTTGGAGCAGAGGTTGTGGATGTGGCTGGAACAAAGGTTGTAGTTGGAGCAGAGGTTGTGGATGGAGCAGAAGTTGTAGTTGGAACAGAGGTTGTGGAAGGAGCAGAGGTTGTAGTTGGAGCAGAGGTTGTGGATGTGGCTGGAACAAAGGTTGTAGTTGAAGCAGAGGTTGTAGTTGGAGCAGAGGTTGTGGATGTGGCTGGAACAAAGGTTGTAGTTGAAGCAGAGGTTGTAGTTGGAGCAGAGGTTGTAGATGTGGCTGGAACAAAGGTTGTAGTTGGAGCAGAAGTTGTGGATGGAGCAGAGGTTGTAGTTGGAGCAGAGGTTGTGGATGGAGCAGAGGTTGTAGTTGGAGCAGAGGTTGTGGATGGAGCAGAGGTTGTAGTTGGAGCAGAGGTTGTGGATGGAGCAGAGGTTGTAGTTGAAGCAGAGTTTGTAGTTGAAGCAGAGTTTTTTGTGGATGAAGCAGAGGTTGTAGTTGGAGTAGAGGTTGTGGATGAAGCAAAGGTTGTAGTTGGAGCAGAAGTTGTGGATGGAGCAGAGGTTGTAGGTGGAGCAGATGTTGTGGATGGAGCAGAGGTTGTAGTTGGAGCAGAGGTTGTGGATGGAGTAGAGGTTGTGGATGGAGCAGAGGTTGTAGTTGAAGCAGAGTTTGTTGTGGATGAAGCAGAGGTTGTAGTTGGAGTAGAGGTTGTGGATGAAGCAAAGGTTGTAGTTGGAGCAGAAGTTGTGGATGGAGCAGAGGTTGTAGTTGGTGCAGAGGTTGTGGATGGAGCAGAGGTTGTAGTTGGAGAAGAGGTTGTAGTTGAAGCAGACTTTGTTGTGGATGGAGCTGAGGTTGTAGTTGGACCAGAGTTTGTTGTAGATGGAGCAAAGGTTGTGGATGTAGCAGAGGTTGTGGATGGAGCAGAGGTTGTAGTTGGAGCTGAGGTTGTGGTTGTGGCTGGAACTAAGGTTGCAGTTGGCGCAGAGGTTGTGGATGGAGCAGAGGTTGTAGTTGAAGCAGAGTTTGTTGTGGATGGAGCAGAGGTTGTAGTTGGAGTATAGGTTGTGGGTGGAGCAGAGGTTGTAGTTGGAGCAGAGGTTGTGGATGGAGCAGAGGTTGTTGTGGATGGAGCAGAGGTTGTAGTTGGAGCAGAGGTTGTGGATGTACCAGAGGTTGAAGTTGGAGCAGAAGTTGTGGTTGTGGCTGGAACAAAGGTTGTGGTTGGAGCAGAGGTTGTGGATGGAGCAGAGGTAATAGTTGAAGCAGAGTTTGTTGTGGATGGAGCAGATGTTGTAGTTAGAGTAGAGGTTGCAGTTGAAGCAGAGTTTGTTGTGGATGGAGTAGAGGTTGTAGTTGGAGCAGAGGTTGTAGTTGGAAATGAGGTTGTGGATGGAGCAGAGGTGGTAGTTGAAGCAGAGTTTGTTGTGGATGGAGCAAAGGTTGTAGTTGGAGCAGATGTTGTAGTTGGAGCAGAGGTTGTGGATGGAGCAGAGGTTGTAGTTGAAGCAGAGTTTGTTGTGGATGGAGCAGATGTTGTAGTTAGAGTAGAGGTTGCAGTTGAAGCAGATTTTGTTGTGGATGGAGTAGAGGTTGTAGTTGGAGCAGAGGTTGTAGTTGGAACAGAGGTTGTGGATGGAGCAGAGGTGGTAGTTGAAGCAGAGTTTGTTGTGGATGGAGCAGAGGTTGTAGTTGGAGCAAAGGTTGTAGTTAGAGCAGAGGTTGTGGTTGTGGTTGGAACTAAGGTTGTGGTTGGCGCAGAGGTTGTAGTTGGAGCAGAGGTTGTGGCTGGAACTAATGTTGTGGTTGCTGCAGAGGTTGTAGTTGGAGCAGAGGTTGTGGATGGAGCAGAGGTTGTAGTTGCAGCAGAGGTTGTGGATGGAGCAGAGGTTGTAGTTGAAGCAGAGTTTGTTGTTGATGGAGCAGAGGTTGTGGATGGAGCAGAGGTTGTAGTTGCAGCAGAGGTTATGGATGAAGCAGAGTTTGTTGTGGTTGGCGCAGAGGTTGTGGATGGAGCAGAGGTTGTAGTTGGAGCAGAGGTTGTAGTTGGAGTAGAGGCTGTATTTGGAGCAGAGGTTGTGGATGGAGCAGAGGTTGTAGTTGGAGCAGAGGTTGTAGATGGAGTAGAGGGTGTGGATGGAGCAGAGGTTGTAGTTTGAGTAGAGGTTGTGGTTGTGGCTGGAACAAAGGTTGTGGTTGGAGCAGAGGTTGTGGTTGGAGCAGAGGTTGTAGATGGAGCAGAGGTTGTGGATGGAGCAGTGGTTATAGTTGAAGCAAAGTTTGTTGTGGATGGAGCAGATGTTGTAGATGGAGCAGATGTTGTAGTTGGAGCAGAGGTTGTGGATGTAGCAGAGGTTGTAGTTGGAGCAGAGGTTCTGGATGTGGCTGGAACAAAGGTTGTAGTTGAAGCAGAGGTTGTGGATGGAACAGAGGTTGTAGTTGAAGCAGAGTTTGTTGTGAATGGAGTGGAGGTTGTAGTTGGAGCAGAGGTTGTAGTTAGAGGAGATGTTGCAGTTGAAGGAGAGTTTGTTGTGGATGGAACAGAGGTTGTAGTTGGAGCAGAGGTTGTGGATGTGGCTGGAACAAAGGTTGTGGATGGAGCAGAGGTTGTGGATGGAGGAGAGGTTGTACTTAAAGGAGATTTTGTTGTGGATAGAGCAGAGGTTGTAGTTGGAGCAGACGTTGTGGATCTAGCTGATGTTGTAGTTAGAGGAGATGTTGCAGTTGAAGCAGAGTTTGTTGTGGATGGAGCAGAGGTTGTAGTTGGAGCAGAGGTTGTGGATGTGGCTGGAACAAAGGTTGTAGTTGAAGCAGAGGTTGTAGTTTGAGCAGAGGTTGTAAATGTGGCTGGAACAAAGGTTGAACTTGGAACAAAGGTTGAACTTGGAGCAGAGGTTGTAGATGTGGCTGGAACAAAGGTTGTAGTTGGAGCAGATGTTGTGGATGGAGCAGAGGTTGTAGTTGGAGCAGAGGTTGTGGATGGAGCAGAGGTTGTAGTTGAAGCAGAGTTTGTTGTGAATGGAGCAGAGGTTGTAGTTGGAGCAGAGGTTGTGGTTGGAACAGAGGTTGTGAATGAAGCAGAGGTTGTAGTGGGAGTAGAAGTTGTGGATGGAGCAGAGGTTGTAGTTTGAGCAAAAGTTGTGGATGGAGCAGAGGTTGTAGTTGGAGCAGAGGTTGTAGTTGGAGCAGAGGTTGTAGATGGAGCAGAGGTTGTAGTTGGAGCAGAGGCTTTGGATGTAGCAGCAGTTGTAGTTGGAGCTGAGGTTGTGGTTGGAGTAGAGGTTGTAGTTGGAGCAAAAGTTGTGGATGGAGCAGAGGTTGTAGTTGGAGCAGAGGTTGTAGTTGGAGCAGAGGCTTTGGATGTGGCAGAGGTTGTAGTTGGAGCTGAGGTTGTGGTTGGAGTAGAGGTTGTGGTTGGAGCAGAGGTTTTAGTTGGAGCAGAGGGTGTAGTTGAAGCAGAGTTTGTTGTGGATGGAGCAGAGGTTGTAGTTGGAGTAGAGGTTGTGGATGAAGCAGAGGTGGTAGTTGGAACAGAGGTTGTAGTTGGAGCAAAGGTTGTGGATGGAGCAGAGGTTGTAGTTGGAGCAGAGGTTGTAGTTGAAGCAGAGTTTGCTGTGGATGGAGCAGAGGTTGTAGTTGGAGCAGAGGTTGTAGATGGAGCAGAGGTTGTGGATGTAGCAGAGGTTGTAGTTGGAGCAGAGGTTGTGGATGTGGCTGGAACAAAGGTTGTAGTTTGTGCAGAGGTTGTGGATGGAGCAGAAGTTGTAGTTGGAACAGAGGTTGTGGAAGGAGCAGAGGTTGTAGTTGGAACAGAGGTTGTAGTTGGAGCAGAGGTTGTAGTTGAAGCAGAGTTTGTTGTGGATGGAGCAGAGGTTGTAGTTGGAGTAGAGGCTGTAGTTGGAGCAGAGGTTGTGGATGGAGCAGAGGTTGTAGTTGGAGCAGATGTTGTAGTTGGAGCAGAGGTTGTGGTTGGAGCAGAGGTTGTAGTTTGAGTAGAGGTTGTGGTTGTGGCTGGAACAAAGGTTGTGGTTGGAGCAGAGGTTGTAGATGGAGCAGAGTTTGTGGATGGAGCATAGGTTATAGTTGAAGCAGAGTTTGTTGTGGATGGAGCAGATGTTGTAGATGGAGCAGATGTTGTAGTTGGAGCAGAGGTTGTGGATGTAGCAGAGGTTGTAGTTGGAGCAGAGGTTCTGGATGTGGCTGGAACAAAGGTTGTAGTTGAAGCAGAGGTTGTGGATGGAGCAGAGGTTGTAGTTGGAGCAGAGGTTGTGGTTGGAACAGAGGTTGTGGATGAAGCAGAGGTTGTAGTGGGAGCAGAAGTTGTGGATGGAGCAGAGGTTGTAGTTGGAGCAAAAGTTGTGGATAGAGCAGAGGCTTTGGATGTGGCTGGAACAAAGGTTGTAGTTGAAGGAGAGGTTGTAGTTGAAGCAGAGTTTGTTGTGGATGGAGCAGAGGTTGTAGTTGGAGTAGAGGCTGTAGTTGGAGCAGAGGTTGTGGATGGAGCAGAGGTTGTAGTTGGAGCAGATGTTGTAGTTGGAGCAGAGGTTGTAGTTGAAGCAGAGTTTGTTGTGGATGGAGCAGAGGTTGTAGTTGAAGCAGAGTTTGTTGTGGATGAAGCAGAGGTTGTAGTTGGAGTAGAGGCTGTAGTTGGAGTAGAGGTTGTGGATGGAGCAGAGGTTGTAGTTTGAGTAGAGGTTGTGGTTGTGGCTGGAGCAAAGGTTGTGGTTGGAGCAGAGGTTGTAGATGGAGCAGAGGTTGTAGTTGGAGCAGAGGTTGTGGATGTGGCTGGAACAAAGGTTGTAGTTGAAGCAGAGGTTGTGGATGGAGCAGAGGTTGTAGTTGAAGCAGAGTTTGTTGTGGATGGAGCAGAGGTTGTAGTTGAAGCAGAGTTTGTTGTGAATGGAGCAGAGGTTGTAGATGGAGCAGAGGTTGTAGTTGGAGCAGAGGTTGTAGTTAGAGGAGATGTTGCAGTTGAAGGAGAGTTTGTTGTGGATGGAACAGAGGTTGTAGTTGGAGCAGAGGTTGTGGATGTGGCTGGAACAAAGGTTGTAGTTGGAGCAGAGGTTGTGGATGGAGCAGAGGTTGTAGTTGGAGCAGAGGTTGTGGATGTGGCTGGAACAAAGCTTGTAGTTGGAGCAGAGGTTGTGGATGGAGCAGAGGTTGTAGTTGGAGCAGAGGTTGTGGATGTGGCTGGAACAAAGGTTGTAGTTGGAGCAGAGGTTGTGGATGGAGCAGAAGTTGTAGTTGGAACAGAGGTTGTGGAAGGAGCAGAGGTTGTAGTTGGAGCAGAGGTTGTGGATGTGGCTGGAACAAAGGTTGTAGTTGAAGCAGAGGTTGTAGTTGGAGCAGAGGTTGTGGATGTGGCTGGAACAAAGGTTGTAGTTGAAGCAGAGGTTGTAGTTGGAGCAGAGGTTGTAGATGTGGCTGGAACAAAGGTTGTAGTTGGAGCAGAGGTTGTGGATGGAGCAGAGGTTGTAGTTGGAGCAGAGGTTGTGGATGGAGCAGAGGTTGTAGTTGGAGCAGAGGTTGTGGATGGAGCAGAGGTTGTAGTTGGAGCAGAGGTTGTGGATGGAGCAGAGGTTGTAGTTGAAGCAGAGTTTGTAGTTGAAGCAGAGTTTTTTGTGGATGAAGCAGAGGTTGTAGTTGGAGTAGAGGTTGTGGATGAAGCAAAGGTTGTAGTTGGAGCAGAAGTTGTGGATGGAGCAGAGGTTGTAGGTGGAGCAGATGTTGTGGATGGAGCAGAGGTTGTAGTTGGAGCAGAGGTTGTGGATGGAGTAGAGGTTGTGGATGGAGCAGAGGTTGTAGTTGAAGCAGAGTTTGTTGTGGATGAAGCAGAGGTTGTAGTTGGAGTAGAGGTTGTGGATGAAGCAAAGGTTGTAGTTGGAGCAGAAGTTGTGGATGGAGCAGAGGTTGTAGTTGGTGCAGAGGTTGTGGATGGAGCAGAGGTTGTAGTTGGAGAAGAGGTTGTAGTTGAAGCAGACTTTGTTGTGGATGGAGCTGAGGTTGTAGTTGGACCAGAGTTTGTTGTAGATGGAGCAAAGGTTGTGGATGTAGCAGAGGTTGTGGATGGAGCAGAGGTTGTAGTTGGAGCTGAGGTTGTGGTTGTGGCTGGAACTAAGGTTGCAGTTGGCGCAGAGGTTGTGGATGGAGCAGAGGTTGTAGTTGAAGCAGAGTTTGTTGTGGATGGAGCAGAGGTTGTAGTTGGAGTAGAGGTTGTGGGTGGAGCAGAGGTTGTAGTTGGAGCAGAGGTTGTGGATGGAGCAGAGGTTGTTGTGGATGGAGCAGAGGTTGTAGTTGGAGCAGAGGTTGTGGATGTACCAGAGGTTGAAGTTGGAGCAGAAGTTGTGGTTGTGGCTGGAACAAAGGTTGTGGTTGGAGCAGAGGTTGTGGATGGAGCAGAGGTAATAGTTGAAGCAGAGTTTGTTGTGGATGGAGCAGATGTTGTAGTTAGAGTAGAGGTTGCAGTTGAAGCAGAGTTTGTTGTGGATGGAGTAGAGGTTGTAGTTGGAGCAGAGGTTGTAGTTGGAAATGAGGTTGTGGATGGAGCAGAGGTGGTAGTTGAAGCAGAGTTTGTTGTGGATGGAGCAAAGGTTGTAGTTGGAGCAGATGTTGTAGTTGGAGCAGAGGTTGTGGATGGAGCAGAGGTTGTAGTTGAAGCAGAGTTTGTTGTGGATGGAGCAGATGTTGTAGTTAGAGTAGAGGTTGCAGTTGAAGCAGATTTTGTTGTGGATGGAGTAGAGGTTGTAGTTGGAGCAGAGGTTGTAGTTGGAACAGAGGTTGTGGATGGAGCAGAGGTGGTAGTTGAAGCAGAGTTTGTTGTGGATGGAGCAGAGGTTGTAGTTGGAGCAAAGGTTGTAGTTAGAGCAGAGGTTGTGGTTGTGGTTGGAACTAAGGTTGTGGTTGGCGCAGAGGTTGTAGTTGGAGCAGAGGTTGTGGCTGGAACTAATGTTGTGGTTGCTGCAGAGGTTGTAGTTGGAGCAGAGGTTGTGGATGGAGCAGAGGTTGTAGTTGCAGCAGAGGTTGTGGATGGAGCAGAGGTTGTAGTTGAAGCAGAGTTTGTTGTTGATGGAGCAGAGGTTGTGGATGGAGCAGAGGTTGTAGTTGCAGCAGAGGTTATGGATGAAGCAGAGTTTGTTGTGGTTGGCGCAGAGGTTGTGGATGGAGCAGAGGTTGTAGTTGGAGCAGAGGTTGTAGTTGGAGTAGAGGCTGTATTTGGAGCAGAGGTTGTGGATGGAGCAGAGGTTGTAGTTGGAGCAGAGGTTGTAGATGGAGTAGAGGGTGTGGATGGAGCAGAGGTTGTAGTTTGAGTAGAGGTTGTGGTTGTGGCTGGAACAAAGGTTGTGGTTGGAGCAGAGGTTGTAGATGGAGCAGAGGTTGTAGTTGGAGCAGAGGTTGTGGATGGAGCAGAGGTTGTAGTTGAAGCAGAGTTTGTTGTGGATGGAGCAGAGGTTGTAGTTGGAGCAGAGGTTGTGGATGGAGCAGAGGTTGTAGATGGAGCAGAGGTTGTAGTTGGAGCAGAGGTTGTAGTTAGAGGATATGTTGCAGTTGAAGGAGAGTTTGTTGTGGATGGAACAGAGGTTGTAGTTGGAGCAGAGGTTGTGGATGTGGCTGGAACAAAGGTTGTAGTTGGAGCAGAGGTTGTGGATGGAGCAGAGGTTGTAGTTGGAGCAGAGGTTGTGGATGTGGCTGGAACAAAGGTTGTAGTTGGAGCAGAGGTTGTGGATGGAGCAGAAGTTGTAGTTGGAACAGAGGTTGTGGAAGGAGCAGAGGTTGTAGTTGGAGCAGAGGTTGTGGATGTGGCTGGAACAAAGGTTGTAGTTGAAGCAGAGGTTGTAGTTGGAGCAGAGGTTGTAAATGTGGCTGGAACAAAGGTTGTAGTTGGAGCAGAGGTTGTAGATGTGGCTGGAACAAATGTTGTAGTTGGAGCAGAGGTTGTGGATGGAGCATAGGTTGTAGTTGGAGCAGAGGTTGTGGATGGAGCAGAGGTTGTAGTTGAAGCAGAGTTTGTAGTTGAAGCAGAGTTTGTTGTGGATGAAGCAGAGGTTGTAGTTGGAGCAGAGGTTGTGGATGGAGCAGAGGTTGTAGTTGAAGCAGAGTTTGTAGTTGAAGCAGAGTTTGTTGTGGATGAAGCAGAGGTTGTAGTTGGAGTAGAGGTTGTGGATGAAGCAAAGGTTGTAGTTGGAGCAGAGGTTGTGGATGGAGTAGAGGTTGTGGATGGAGCAGAGGTTGTAGTTGAAGCAGAGTTTGTTGTGGATGAAGCAGAGGTTGTAGTTGGAGTAGAGGTTGTGGATGAAGCAAAGGTTGTAGTTGGAGCAGAAGTTGTGGATGGAGCAGAGGTTGTAGTTGGTGCAGAGGTTGTGGATGGAGCAGAGGTTGTAGTTGGAGAAGAGTTTGTAGTTGAAGCAGACTTTGTTGTGGATGGAGCAGAGGTTGTAGTTGAACCAGAGTTTGTTGTAGATGTAGCGGAGGTTGTGGATGGAGCAGAGGTTGTAGTTGGAGCTGAGGTTGTGGTTGTGGCTGGAACTAAGGTTGCAGTTGGCGCAGAGGTTGTGGATGGAGCAGAGGTTGTAGTTGAAGCAGAGTTTGTTGTGGATGGAGCAGAGGTTGTAGTTGGAGTAGAGGTTGTGGGTGGAGCAGAGGTTGTAGTTGGAGCAGAGGTTGTGGATGGAGCAGAGGTTGTGGATGGAGCAGAGGTTGTTGTGGATGGAGCAGAGGTTGTAGTTGGAGCAGAGGTTGTGGATGTACCAGAGGTTGAAGTTGGAGCAGAAGTTGTGGTTGTGGCTGGAACAAAGGTTGTGGATGGAGCAGAGGTAATAGTTGAAGCAGAGTTTGTTGTGGATGGAGCAGATGTTGTAGTTAGAGTAGAGGTTGCAGTTGAAGCAGAGTTTGTTGTGGATGGAGTAGAGGTTGTAGTTGGAGCAGAGGTTGTAGTTGGAACAGAGGTTGTGGATGGAGCAGAGGTGGTAGTTGAAGCAGAGTTTGTTGTGGATGGAGCAGAGGTTGTAGTTGGAGCAGATGTTGTAGTTGGAGCAGAGGTTGTGGATGGAGCAGAGTTTGTAGTTGAAGCAGAGTTTGTTGTGGATGGAGCAGATGTTGTAGTTAGAGTAGAGGTTGCAGTTGAAGCAGAGTTTGTTGTGGATGGAGCAGAGGTTGTAGTTGGAGCAGAGGTTGTGGTTGTGGCTGGAACTAATGTTGTGGTTGGCGCAGAGGTTGTGGATGGAGCAGAGGTTGTAGTTGAAGCAGAGTTTGTTGTGGATGGAGCAGAGGTTGTAGTTGGAGCAGAGGTTGTGGTTGTGGCTGGAACTAATGTTGTGGTTGGCGCAGAGGTTGTGGATGGAGCAGAGGTTGTAGTTGAAGCAGAGTTTGTTGTGGATGGAGCAGAGGTTGTAGTTGGAGCAGAGGTTGTGGTGGTGGATGGAACTAAGGTTGTGGTTGGCGCAGAGGTTGTAGTTGGAGCAGAGGTTGTGGCTGGAACTAAGGTTGTGGTTGGCGCAGAGGTTGTAGTTTGAGTAGAGGTTGTGGATGGAGCAGAGGTTGTAGTTGCAGTAGAGGTTGTGGATGGAGCAGAGGTTGTAGTTGAAGCAGAGGTTGTTGTGGATGGAGCAGAGGTTGTAGTTGAAGCAGAGTTTGTTGTGGATGGAGCAGAGGTTGTAG
Organism: Channa maculata; assembly: GCA_020496755.1. Lineage (NCBI taxonomy): Eukaryota > Metazoa > Chordata > Actinopteri > Anabantiformes > Channidae > Channa > Channa maculata. The sequence goes on along the minus strand of JAHZUS010000148.1, from coordinate 11,647 downwards.
TTGTTGTAGAGGTTGTGGATGGAGCAGAGGTCGTGGATGGAGCAGAGGTTGTAGTTGGAGCAGAGGTTGTAGTTGGAGCAGAGGTTGTGGTTGTGGCTGGAACTAAGGTTGTGGTTGGCGCAGAGGTTGTGGATGGAGCAGAGGTTGTAGTTGTAGCAGAGGTTGTACTTGGATCAGAGGTTGTTGATGGAGCAGAGTTTGTTGTGGATGGAGCAGAGGTTGTAATTGGAGCGAAGGTTGTGAGTGGAGCAGAGGTTGTAGGTGAGGCAGAGGTTGTGGATGGAGCAGAGGTTGTAGTTGGAGCAGAGGTTGTACTTGGATCAGAGGTTGTTGATGGAGCAGAGTTTGTTGTGGATGGAGCAGAGGTTGTAGTTGGAGCGAAGGTTGTGAGTGGAGCAGAGGTTGTAGGTGAGGCAGAGGTTGTGGATGGAGCAGAGGTTGTGGTTGGATTAGAGGTTGTTGTTGGAGCAGATGTTGTAGTTATTGGTATGAGAGAATTACAGAAACTAGTCCCACAACACGTTGGTCCAGTCCTGATGGAACCAGCACTTTGCATAAATGGAAGAGTTTTCAGGCTGTTGGCAGCTGCACAGATGTTTTCTGATGCACAGCCAAAGGCTGGAGTTGTACCAGAACTAGTTGTTACTGGAAATGAGAAAAATTTTTGTTCAATACATCAATTCTGTCACATTCAGTTATGGAGTTTTTGGAAATAGAGATTTTCCAATGAAAGAGACATTTGACATTTAACAAGTATATTTAAAACCTCTGTATGTCAACTAACAGGTTTGTTTGATTATTTTGTTAAATATGTGATATGATGTTGCATCTGCTGGTTCAGGTCACATTGAGCTTTGTCTGCCAGCATGTACACAATCCCACAATCTGGGTGGGATCCGAAAAATCCGACTTTACCAGGGCAGAATGGCATCAACTGTAATATGATCTGTTCACACAGTAGCTACTCACTATCGTTTTTGTAAGAATCCACTGTATTGCAAGTAACATGTTGCACAGATGTGGGTAAACCTGCTGAAAAATTGCCCTCAGGTTGAAGTAAATGTACTTTATTGCTTCATACAACTGTTTGCTTTTACATCTGTCACAAGTGAAAATTTTGTTAAAATACAGTTAAACACATTTGTTCCATGATCTTTGCCATTTCTCAGAAAGACTCACAGCTCGCTTGAAAACACTGGGTCTCTACGCCTTGACACTGTAATGGAGCTGTGCATTGAGAGGTGATGGGGTCACATGTGAAACACTGAAGACTGTTAGCAGACTGGGCAGAAGGGGCTGAAACACAAAAGAACAAGACAAATCTTGTATTTTATATGTCTCAAAATAGAACATATCAGGATGACAATGCTCTTATTGTTTTTCTTAGATAAGCACTTATCCATCTGTACTCACCAGGTAGAGTTTCAGAGTTGCAGTTATCTGTGTTGCAGCACTGAGCAGCTGCAACTGCACCAGAAAAACCCAAGTGTGTTGAAAATGTCTGAGAGACTGTGGCTGGACACAGGGAGGATGATGCACAAGCCTTGTAGATCTGCTGCACAGTAGATCCAGATGAAATGGCTGCAGAGTCAAAGTGTGCTTTGTTAATGTGGACAGAAATGAGTCATAACTTCACTGAATATGGAAAGATGACATTACCTTGAATGGTAGCTGTTATACACATGGTCTCTGAGGAACATGTGACTGCTGCTGTGTTTGAACACTGTGTATCAGTGCAAGTTTGACACTGAAGTGCTCCAGCTGCAATGGAGACAACACAGTCACTTAGTGACAACAAACCCACTGTCTGAGTTTTGATAAAAAGGCTGAAAATTCTTCTTGTTCAAAAGATTTTAAAACAGTGTGTCGTCGTTGTTTGAAGATGGTTAAACAATATCAGATACCACATTATATACAGTATGAGACTTATTATTTCGTATTTTCTAGCTAATTTCTCAGTTTTCTTCTTCTAGCATTTATGTACTGTACTACGTGGAGTCGTATCTTGTATAGTACTGTGCTTTACCTGCTATTAATTTAGTTGTTGGTTTAAAAAAACTGGTTAAACATAGAAGTTAAACTATGCAGTGTGTGTAGAGACTGTATTGTAGGAAGAAGTCCAGTTACCTGTGCTGGAGAAAGCCCAGATGAGAGTCAGAGAAAGAATCAGCTTCATCGTGATGAACAGGTACTGTAGGTACTGCAGGTACTGCTGATGACTTTTCCTGGATGGTTATACTACAGCTTACTGCTCTTTTGTACTTTATATACTGGCAAGTATGAGTTTGGGTGTGTTTCCATTTCGCATTGTGACAAGTCAGATCGTCACTTGTGCTTTTGTTACCTGACAAAAACATGATGTCAGTGGATTTAACCACCACCTTTTCTTCTGTTTCAGCAATGTTCACTGCTTTCTGGAAAGGTTTTATTGAGTTTGGGTTCATATATTTATGTTTTCTTCTTCTATGTTTTTTTTTTTATATTTTAATTTTAGAGATTGAATAAACAGTCAGAAAGTAATGTGTGTTTTGTTTTCATACAAATTGGTTAATGTATGTGGATTTTATTATATATATCTATGTGATTGACTTTTATAATTCTCATTAATTTAATAATTACCATAGTTGTTAGTTTTTTAGATTCAAAATCCTAGATTTTGTATCATACTCCCTTGTTGAGCTTTCATTCCAAAGACAATAACACATAACTATCTATCTAATGATATTGTCACATTTTGACAGGGAGAATTTACTGTGCTGATGTGCTGTGTAATACAATCCTGACTCGCAAATTATCCCATTGCTGACTTCTGATATGCTCCTTTGGTTCATCTGGAATGTTGTGAAACTGGGAAATGGTCTGTACATTCTGTTCAACAGTGGTGTTCATTAAGCAGAAAATATTACAACTGTAACAGCAGCAGGTGTGACAGCAATGTGGTGTATGTCAGCAGAGAACTAACATAAAGGTTTGGAGGTTCACATGGGGGTATATTAAGCAGTCACACCACTGGTCTCATAGCTTTAAACAGCTCATCCAACCGCTGTGAACCCAACAAATGAACGTTTGGCTTCTCCTTAAAGTTCTACATTTGTCTGGATGTTGCAAAAAGACACAGTGTGCTCACACAACAAGGGGGTGTTTCCACTTTTAGTCCAAAGTGAATTACAAGTGAGATACAAGGTGAGAAAATGTAAGTCAAAAAGAAAATCCTTAAATGCCCCACCATGGTCGACCACCAAGCTGAAGAGTTTTCCTTTGATCTTTTGTGTGGTGCTGGCACTACCTGACACCAGGATTGTAGTCAGAGCTTTCAGTGTAGTGATCTGAGATGAGATGCGTCGTTTGTCTGTTTTGGCTGATCAAAAATGAGACACGCTGCTGCATTTTGGAGCATCTGGAGAGGTTGTGCATGGTGGAGGCCCCGTTAGCAGGACATTGGAGCAGTCGAGACAAGATGGGAGCAGCGCCTGCACAGTGAGTTGGGTTGCTTATTCAGAAAAGTAGGATGTGATCTTTCTAATGTTGTAAAGGGCAAATCTGCTGTTGAGAGAGAAAGAGATGTGGTCAATGAATCTGAGTTGGTTGATGACAGTGAAGATGACAGACTTAGTGTTTACAATCACTGAAGATTCTAAGGTGATGCTAATGATGTCTGCCTGGGAAGATTAGAACTTCTGTCTGATTCCATAATTCACAGGTGATCTCCAACAATGTTTCCACTAAAAACTTGGCTTTTTGTGGCGAGTTTTTTAAAAGCGGCACCTGTGTTGTCAAATTGATGAAGTTGTTTTTCAAAATCTTTTGCCTTTTGTCCATGTGCATGTGTTTTCTTGATTTACAGTTGCGTGAGCTCTCAGGGTCACCGTACACATCAAATCAATTAAAAAAAAAAAAAGAATCCAATACCAACTATAAGTGTATGTCTACGTTATAATTGTGGCTTCACGTAACGTGCTTTGACCTGGTTGAGCCCTTCATTAGACATGTGAGGCTAGGCGTTCACGAGGAAAAGGAAAAACCTACAGAGCCTGTCCACAACAACCTGCATACCTGCAACGGCATACCTGCACATTCATTTCATGGTTGACATTTTCTCTACTGTGATCTCAATATTAACCTCTTCCAGATGGATGGAAGTGTGTGAACAATATGCAGCTGCTTTAGATGGATTCCATCAAGTCACCAAGTCCACAATGGAGGATCACAATTAACTAAAGAAAAACAGTGTGTGACTTTCTTCAAACAACAACTTTTATCATCTCAGTCAGTGACTAATCCTAATTTACAGGCTGTGTTTGTTTGGATTTTCAATCAGAATCCTCACACTCACGATTATATTAAAGTTTAAACGGGGATCTTTGCCATGTTTTAAATAGGCGTTGTTCTAAAAGGACTGAGTGAAAAGATGGTAAACATAGCTTTGAATATTACCCAGCGCTTTGTTGCTGATCCTCTCTGGCATCACTGCCACACCTGCTGTTGTTGAACTGATGCTATTCCCACTCCCTGTTGTTCGCTCAATAATAGCTACTAAAAACCAACCTTTCTTTAGGTTGTGTGTGACACACATCTGCATGTACGACATTCTTTCAACCTTGTTCATTGCTAACTACCAACTAATTACTCATCATTTTTTCTATTTGGAGACTTTTGTGTGTGTGTTTGTGTGATTCCTCATTTAATGACTTCAGACTTGTCTGTAGTCAATTCACTTGTCAACTGTTGTCACTGCGTGTCTCCTTATTGTCGGGCCTTTGGTTGGATATTTTGATAAATTCTGCTTCATGCTACATTTATATTTACTAGATTTATGCTGTTTCTACATGGAAGAGGTGAAGACTGAGTAAATGAGAGCTGGGGTAAAGCCTCAGATGTGTACTTACTGTGATAATACATGTTGGTACTTCCATGTTGGTAATTATATGACTTTTTATTCTAAAAACAAAGGTTTACAACGACAGTTGGTATATTGGCTCTTTATTTTAAAACCGTTACCAATTCGCTGGCTTGGACGAAGAAAAACTAATTTGTCCAGGGTGTGATTATTTATGAGAACTTAATTGAGTTGGACAAAACAAGCTGTTTAAATTAAAGTTTGAGTCTTTTAATCAAGAAAAGGATTTTCAGATTAATCAGTCATGAAACACTTTTTCTAAAGAAAATGAAAATCGTGACACATTTCAAAGGCTTTGGAGGCAACGGGAATGGTTTTATTTAGACTTGTCCACCAGAGATTAAATCCCAAAGCAAACGTGCAGTAAATAGTTTGTAGTCTACAAGTACCTTGCCTGGAATTAGTTGGAGGAGCCACTAACTGACCTCTTAGAGCACATTTTGCACCTGTGCTGTGTAACTGTCGAGATATCAGAGCCCTGAAAAGTCACCAGAGCCCTGAGTTTCCATTGGAGGCATTAAGACAATATCCTGAAAACGTGTTAAATAATGTTACATAATGCATTCAGCTCACTGAAAATCACTAGTGAATATGTGCAAAACACATTCAAGCTGTGGGATCATGAAGTGGTTTGAATCAGATGGACGAAATGAGGAAATACGGAACATGAGGTGTTTTCTTTTTCTAACTTTAGGCTGTTTATGACTCACATATAGGGTTAAACTAACCTACAATAGGACCTTATTTCTTATTAGTTTTAAATGGAAAAGTCATGAACAATGTCTTGTATCATAATGTGTGTGTGTGTGTGCGTGCGTGTGTGTGCGTGCTCTTGTGGAGGGAGTAAAGGAACATTGCTGTGTGGGTTTCATTCATTCTCACCTGAGTAAACACCACAGTAGAAACCTGGTTATCACAACTGCGGTTTCTCTTGGACAGAGCGAAGCTGCTGTAGCTGGTTCTTTCTGCTGTATTTCACAGACCAACACAACAGCTTTTGGTCAGTGTTCCGATGCAGTCGGCACCAGTTGGGGTTCAATGTCTCGCCACAGGACACTTGAATCCAACCTACAACCCTGCGATTGGTGTACGACTGCTCTACCTCCTGAGCCACAGTCGCCCTATTGTGGATAATTGCAGCCAAAAATATCTCATTTTGCAGCTGCTTTTCTGAATTGTGAAGTGTGTTGCACTGTTTTTTATGATCTTATTGCAAGATTGCACAGACTTTAACTTAACAAATTCCTGGAGCAACTGCACTTTGAAAATGCTCAGTGCTAGATGCAGGTCTCAGCCACAGAGTTCCAGTCATTTTCTCATGTTATCACCTGATCACCTGTTTACAGCCTCTTACTTAGTTCTTGCCTGTGTCCTTACAGTTATTGTGTTTGCTCTGTCTTTGGACTGTTTCCTGGACTCAGACTTCATCCACCCTTGCTGTCTCCCTCACCCACAATATGCTTGCTTTGCTCTCTCAAATAACTGCCTGCTCTTTTTCGCATTTGGGTCTCAAACTGGGACCTTTGCATAAACCAGCAATTTACAAGCTACAATCTATTGTAGCTGGTGGGAACGTGTTAAACACCTTCCAGTGGCTGCAGTAATTATGACAAGTAATTAGGGGTTGCAGGGTTTATAACCTAGGGACATGGTGCTAATGGAGGGAGGAAACATGGACCTCACAAAGGAAAAAAGGAAAGAAACTGGCCCATTTTGGTCACAAGGATCAGAGGAACTGTTGAATGTGATTAGAATACTTAATAGCATGATGTAATAAAACAGTCGTGTCTTTCTGCTCATGCTCTTTGCAGTTTGAACCTTCCTTATTTTGTTTATGATGGTTTAAACTATTTCTGTTGGGTCTTGTTCGCTAAAAACAATACCACACCCAAAGCAAACACTTCCCTCTTGAATCAAAACCACATGATGTGTGCATGCAAATGTATATGCAAATGTACACATTCTAACGAGAATCACAGACTCCTGCTTTGTGTGAAAAAATAAAAAGTTCCCCTGTAATCTTACGCAGACAGTCTTAATTAAAAATACATTTACTTCATTCACAGTAAGCTATGCATTAAAAACTATTGTGTTAAACGCTGAATTTGTCATATGACATATGAATTTGTCATAAACAACTTGTCATATGTCAACAACAACTCCTACACAAACCACTTCAACCGCAACTACCAAAACTTCCTGTTCAAACACCTTCTGCCAAAATGCCTGCAACATCAGGGTGTGCTGCATCGCTAGTTTAGACCTGCCACAGCTGCACTTAATCATTTTCACTGAGGCCTGAGGGCGAAACATGTAGTGCTGCTCATTATTTCTATTTTATCTTCTGTGTTACGTGAGATGCCTTGCACTCGCAATTGGATTAAAAAACTGTGCGACATACTGACATGTAAAATACACAAGATAATATACTTTTAGTTTGAGATTATCACAGGATCAGAGGCTGTTGGTGGGACATTGGAAGACCTGAACTGTGCTTCTCTTCCTGTGAAATGTGACTCTGTAGGTGGCTTGTAAAAGAACAACAAAGAGAGATTATTGAGTTATAGTCCAGTGATGGCTGACATCTCTGGCCCAGTCACTGAGTCTTGGAGAAAAAAAACACTTTTCCACAGGAGCCTGAACAACTTTTGCAATTATTGCTGTACCGTATGTTGTGTGACATTAACAAAGCCCACAACATTGTTCCTGAACGAGTTTATTTTATGGCTGAATCTCGCTCTATACTGTAAACTATACGGTAATAATTAAAGAATTCTCAAACAATAAAACTAATAAAAATTGCCTGAATATATTTGTTTGAAAACATCATAAAAAACTGACTAATACTGCGAATGGGGGTCTCCCCATGTATGTGTCTCTGTGTTGTCCCTGAGACAGACTGGAGACATGTCCAGGGTGGACCCCGTCTGTCACCTAATGACAGCTTTGATAAGCTCCAGCACCCTGAGACCCTGAACAGCGGTTACAGATAATAGATGGATTAAGTGTGTTCATATTAATATTTAAAATATTGTGTTGACTCAAAAATCAAAAGGAATGTTCACACTCTCAAATCAGCACGAAGACTTTTCCTTTATTCAAACTGCCACAAAGAAAAAAACACAGGTATTTTAGCTCTGCCTTTTGTGTACAACTGTTCCTCAGTTTTTCAAATCCCACAACCACCAAAAACTAAACTATACATACATTTCCACAACACAATTATTACAGCTTTCTGTGATAGTATCTTTAATATATTACTACCAAATCTACCCCAACACACTGAAGCAACAATTAACTTTCCCAACTTACCATAAGAAAAACAACACAGAGATTCAGCACACAAGTCCTAGTTTTTCCATCGGCCTACAGTAATTATCATGTTCATTCAAATCTGTTAATAATTTCTCTTTAATCTATTTTTCTGCATTTTTCATGTTAGGATCCAATTAAAATGACATTGTTTGTCATAGTTGTCTTTAGTGACAAAGGATGTTACTTTGGACGTTATTGTAACAAGTTGCTGTCATTGGTATAAAAAGACAAGGTTGTTGTTTTACTATAATTTTGGGATCTATCTTGTCTCTTCATCAGTGGTTCATGCTTTTCTGTGGACTAATAAAGTGTAATAATAAATAGTCCAAGGAGCAAATGGATCATATTCAATCTAATACAGCAGACAGTGTTAAATGTTGTGGCATTATTGGTTGTGTGATTTGTTGTTGTTGGTGGTGTTGTTGTTGTTGGTGCTGATGTTGTTGTTGTTGTTGGTGGTGGTGCTGATGTTGTTGTTGTTGGTGGTGGTGCTGATGTTGTTGTTGTTGTTGGTGGTGCTGATGTTGTTGTTGTTGTTGTTGGTGATGATGATGATGATGATGTTGTTGTTGTTGTTGTAGTTGGTGGGGATGTTGTTGTTGTTGGTGCTGATGTTGTTGTTGTTGTTGTTGTTGGTGCTGATGTTGTTGTTGTTGTTGGTGATGATGATGTTGTTGTTGTTGTTGTTGTAGTTGGTGGGGATGTTGTTGTTGTTGGTGCTGATGTTGTTGTTGTTGATGTTGTTGTTGTTGGTGCTGATGTTGTTGTTGTTGTTGTTGTTGGTGCTGATGTTGTTGTTGTTGTTGGTGATGATGATGTTGTTGTTGTTGTTGTTGTAGTTGGTGGGGATGTTGTTGTTGTTGGTGCTGATGTTGTTGTTGTTGTTGGTGGTGGTGCTGATGTTGTTGTTGTTGGTGATGACGTTGTTGTTGTTGTTGGTGCTGATGTTGTTGTTGTTGGTGCTGATGTTGTTGTTGTTGTTGGTGGTGGTGCTGATGTTGTTGTTGTTGTTGGTGATGACGTTGTTGTTGTTGATGTGGTTGTATTTGAATCTCGGAATACCCTCTTTTTAACAGTTGGCCTGTTGCACAAACTGGTCCCACAACACATTGGGCCAATGGTGATATTACTGAAACCTTGCAACAACGGTAAAGTGACTGAGCTAGAAGCTGCTGAACACAGGTTTGCAGATGCGCAGCCCAACACTGAAACATGTCTGGTTCCTCTCATCACTGCAGATAAAAAAAGAAAGAAACAAATAAATAAATAAACAGTTGTAGCTTAAAAGTTTGTAGTATTTTTTGTCAGTTTAAAAATAATGATGACAAAAATAATACTAGCTAAGTATCTCATGATGAGGTACTTCTTTCTTTTTTACAGTAAAGGTTGAATCAGTTATTTGTGACAGTGACACTGGTTAGACAGGGTTATCTGCATATCTTCCCTTTGGCAAAATAGTCCTTTAGTTAGATGGCTTTTATTACTGGATAGTTTGTGGATTGTTTTGCATGATTTTATTGCGTGAAATTGTATCCTGGATTAGGGGTCACGTTGACCGATGGTGGTATCTGAAGTTCATTTTAGCAGGACTGTGAATAAGAATGCAAGCATCAGGAGGGACTAGAGGAACAGTTGTGGAGCCAGGGATGTGATGATAGTTATTTATTAAGAACCTTGGACACACCATGTGTTTGTTATTTGGAAAATAATAATGAGAAATAATGAGTTTTTAAGTGACTCCCGGCATGATCTGGAAATTTGAGTACAGTCATACTCACTAACAGTAAGGCAGAGGGATCCTCACAACATTGTGCACACAAACAAAACAGTTCACTATAGTGTGTAGTTTGTATTATATCTGTGATATACTGTAAATAAGTTGCAGTGAAATGTTGCATAATTAAAAATGTGTAATGTAATGGAGCAAAAATGCTCCTACAGAACTTCCCTTCCACTTAGTACACGAGTAAATGTGTTGACTTTCTGCCACAGTTTGACTTTCCACATTTCACAAGTTTTAATTAGCTTTAAATACTTTGAGACAGGAAAACACCTTTAAAAAAAATCATAAAGACTCACCGCTCGCTTCAAAGCAGCTGTCCTCCACTCCCTGACACTGTAGTGGAGTGTTGCACCGAGAAGAGAGGGAGTCACAAGAGAAACACTGCAGGCTGTTATTGGTCTGGGCAGCAGGGACTGAAACCCGAAAGTCAACATCATTAAGGCAGGAGATCATATTTAAGTGTTACAGTATGAAAGTAGAGCATGTCAGAAAATACCAAGAAAATACCCTTTTTTTAATCTGAAATAAGTTTTCGGGTCTACCCGTACTTACAATCTAGAGTTTGTGAGTTGCAGTTATCAGTGTTGCAGCACTGAGCCGATGCAACTGCACTTGAAACACCTTCGCTGGCCGAAAATGTCTGAGAGCCCGTCGCCGGACACAGGGAGGAGGATGCACACGATTTGTAGATTTGCTGCTCGGTGTTTTCAGATGAAGTGGCTGCAGAGGCAAAGTGCACGTTGTTAATGTTGAGAGAAAGTCCACATGGCAGTGCATGTGTTTCAGTGACCAGTAATAGACCTACCTAGAATGGCAGCTGTTATACACATGGTCTCTGAGGAACATGTGAGTGGTTCTGGGTTTGAACATCGAGGATCACTGCAAGTGTGACACTGAAGTGCTCCAGCTGCAACGAGGAGAACAACTGTCAGTGGAAAGGATCACATTCAAAGTCTAATCTCACATCGCATGAGATTTTTAGAACTAAAGGTTAGTGATGATTTTGAGACACAATGGTTGCACTGGTAAAACAGTTTAAACTACGGAAGCTGTGGATGCAGTTCCCTTTTTCTATTTAATTATCTTGTGATAACGAGATAACCCATTAGCTCTGGACAACGAAGCCCATTTTCCCATTAAAAGGAGAACAATTTTCAACAAATTAGTTTTCAGGCAAAAAAAAAAACAAAAAAGAAAATTATTCCATTATCAAAAGTAAATGGTTAAAAAAAGATAATGTGTCCATGTTTGTTCTCGGCTTCCATGCACACATTATTTAATCTGATCTAATCTTCATTTTTATCTCTTGATTATCTACCACTGTACTGGAAAGTGGATTTCACATAGCATTTTATCCTTCGTGGTAAAACTTTGTTGAAGCTGATGTATGTATAAAAAATAAAGCCTATTATAATAATATCTATAATCACCTGCGCTGAAGAGCACCCAGACATGAGCCAGAGCAAGGATCAGCTTCACCATGACGAACAGGAAAGTGATGTCGATAATCTCTGCAGCCCTTTAAATATCGCAAAGGCGCTGATAATGACGTCCTTAGTTTTCCTGGAGCTTTTCTAGGGACATGTCCTAGAAAAACTTCATTAATGTCCCAGTGGACGAGGTTTTCCTGATACTCATAAATAAACACAGAA